>CATIWR010621510.1:0-123802 GCA_949677035.1 Omphalea diandra | reverse complement strand
GAGTCTTCAAGAAGAATATCAAGGAGGAGTGTTGGTCATTGACATACTTCTAGAAGACTTTAAGAAAATATTTTTGAAGAGATTTGTTAGCAGCTTTTTGGTAAAAAGCTGAACCTATAACCATGCCTCTGTGACAGCATGATGGTTGTGTATTTGTGAGGACAATGAGCTGTAAAACAACATTCAACGTGTTTGTATCAGATGTATGAGCTGGTTTTTTGTATTAATATGATGAATGATAAAAGAAACTTGTGTTTTATGTTCCAACTTTTCTCTAAAAACTTGTTATTTCAGCACTTGAAGTTTGTGACTTTTGTGTGAAAATTAACAGAAAGAATTAAGACAGAGTAAGGGAAATAATTAATTGGGATAAGGATGATATTAATGGCCTTAACTGGGAGAAAGTTACTGAGGGAGTTTTCATTTTCACAGCTACCTTTTTAGGTGGTCTTTAATGCATTTTCTTTCTGCAGGTAAATTGAAAGTCAAGGGTCTCGCAACTGAGTGGAGAGATGCTTTTGACCATTGAGGTGATGACTTTTACTTTGTTATATTGGCTTTACAAAGGTATTTGTCCTTGTTCTCTATCTAAAAGTTGAGAAACTGAGCAAAGACAAAATTTATGGGCTATTTTTTCAAGGGACAGCTTAAATTTATCGATTATTGTATTGCTTTGGCATGTGGGCATTTGAATTTGAGCCTAACAAGTTAGCTTGTATGGTATGTGGGAAAGGAGGGAAGAACCTTTGGAAAATTTCCAGGTACCCATGTTTTGCATCACACATGACATACTATTGAAAGCATTTAAAAAAGAAAAATTCCTATTCTTTGCATGATAACAAACTTAAAAGTGAAGCCTTTTAGCCAAACAAAAGCATCAGTCAAGGATAAATATCAAGTCGAAGGAGTTGTGGATAATCATAAAACTTTTTGTTTTCGCAATAGTTTTACTCAATTCTTGAGCATATACAACATATTTAATTCTCCAACACTTTGAACCAGTCTGCTTCGTCCAAAACTGCACTTCTTTTTGCTCAACAACCCCTTGGCCTTATTCTTGGCGGAAGTCTCCCCATACTTTGGAACTCTGGTTTTCTTTTCCTTTTTCCTTATCCTTTTTTCTCAACTTTTTCGGAGAACACCCAGTTTTGATTGCCAAGAAGTTTCACCGTGTAAGAAGCTAAAAATGACAATTCCATTATACTATTATGTTCTTTTTTTGATATATTGGAGATATTAATTATTAATAGACTATAGCCTTGTTTGTTGCCAACTATACTTTTTAATCATTGAAATTCACATTCCCAATTTGTATCAATTAAACTAAGCAAAAATGCAATAGTAATTGCCATACTTACTGTATATATTTGTATTTGATTCCAGCTGTTCTGTATCATAAATATGCATGAAATTTTAAGTAGTAGGAGACGAGCATGTAGCGATTAAACACATAATTTTATTATAATTTATTAGCCAGATTTATTAGCTAAATCTGTGGTCATGCTTAGAACATGTATTCAAGAGCTAACATGTTTGGGATCGAGAAGTAACTCGGTAGATATGACCAGAGAAGCAAGTTTTGCGCTCATGACTTTGAATTTTTAACGTTAAAGGGAGATTCTTGTTTGGTATATGTTGCTATGAATAAATCAAAACTCACATCTATAACTGCACGTAATCAATTTAGCATCACACGTGTGTTCAAATCCTGTTCAAGGATTGACTGTTTAGAGCTTTTTTATTTTTCAGTCATTGTCAAATGCTAGTTCAACAATGTCCTGAAATTTAACAAGACAAACCCAAATGGATAAATAAATAATAACGTGCTTGAAATGCTAGAGTTAATTACTTAATGGCTAATCAACTTTAATGTGAAAGCTAATCTCATCAGATCAAAATGACTTCTTTTAGGAAGGAACCTTTTTTCTTTGGAAGAATATATATATATATATAGAGAGAGAGAGAGAGAGAAGTGTTGTGGGAGTTTACGGTCAATGCATGCATCTGTTTTGTGGATTTTAGGCCACAAGTGAGGCGACCTGGTTATTGATAAAATTAATTATTGCTTATGCTAAGTCACATAACTAAATGGTGATTAGATGAGATGTTGGAGTCAACAGTCAACACTTTTGTATTCTCAATTAATTAAAAGAGTTTTGATTGCTATAAATTCGTTACTTGTTCATCTTTTTTTTTTAAAAAAAAAAAGAACTATTGAAGAAAGAAAATTTCAGCGAAAACAAATCGTGATTGTATAACCTTCTATCACTAGCTTAATTGTATTTTTTTTTCTTTTCAATTAATATCTTATTAAGATTAAAATTCAACTAGACGACTAAATTACCGTTGAATTCAAAACATTTTAGTCCTTTTTTTTTTCTACGTTTTATGTGAGAAAAAAGAAGCATGATTTCTGTCACATAGTGTCTCAACCTTTGGTGGGTAGAACAAGAAAATTCGATGTTCGTATTGAAATTTGTATTTGTAAATTGGGCAAATTCTAAACTTTTTGTTGTTGCATTTCTCAACCTCTTATTTTCAGGATTAGAAAATTTTAGTTTTTATAAGGTCAACTATGAAAATCATCAATATTTCTATGATCTTGTGTCATTCTATTATAGTATTCGCTTGTCAATTAAGGGTTAATGTTGTTGTTTTGAGAAGCCCCATAACTTGAAATCTAAGCCTACATAAACTGAATCAGTGGATTGTCTATGTTTATTATTATTATTATTAGTTTCAATTATCAAATGCTTCAAATTTCAAGTTAGAGATTTGAAAATTTTCACTTTTTGGGAATTGTTTTTATTGCCCAAAATAATGATTTTTGTCAGCTATGCTTAGTTAGAAAAAGATTAATTACCAACCAATAATCTTCTATGTAAAAATTATGAAGACTCAGAAATGCGATATTTGTTTTAATTAAAATTATCTGAATTTTAATAATTATTTTTGAATTTTTCTTTTAATCTTGTCCTTGGTGTCTGCGCCTCCCCAATAATTTTCTTTTTCTTTCTAAAAAAAAGGTGATTCTTTTGTGCAGTGCAGTGATGAAATCCACAATAATAATAAGATTGAATAGCCAGAAAGAGTTGTGAAGTTGACTTCATCAACCACTGCTCTCAGGGAAAATTTAGTCCCTCACTATGGTTGCCACAGTGTTGTATTGGCCCATATAGTTGATTAGTTAGGTCAGAAACTCAGAAGCTCAATTGTGCTAGATGTTCTTCACACCTACTCAATGAGTCTGCGGCTCCGCAATTCATGGATTCAATCAATTTAATTTAATTTTATATATATATATATATTATAAAAAAAATTTTAAAAAATTAAAAAATATATACAATATGACAAAATCATAGAAAAGTATTTTTAACATTTAAATTTAAGTAAAAAGCTTTAATTTTTTAAAAAATTTGAAGTTTTTGCAAAACAATAATAATTTAAATTTAAATTAATTTGATTGAATTTTTTTCAATTTTAATTGATTTTTTTAAAAAAATATTCTTAACCAAATTAGATTATTAAACTAATTTTCAATTTTATTAATATGCTCAATCAATTGAATTTAGATGTGAAAACATTGCTTGTCATAAACAAAGACGAAGAGCTTTCCAGTCTTCCAGTCCACCACTAACCTTGAATTACTACCCAATCCTATTATTCAACTGCCCATCTCTCCCTCCTAAACTTCCACATCCATATCCTTATCTATGCCTATGTGTTCCCATTTGCTCATTTTCCTTTCCTTTTTTTGCAATTTGTCCTTAGGTGTCTGCGTCCACTGTTTTGAGGCCCCCATCATCGCATGCCAAAGCTTGTGGATGACACACATTTCTAATATCAATCTGTTTGATGGGTATCATCTTTTATTATTGCTCATGAGAAAAATCATAAATTATTTGGCAATTTGTGTGGAAACGTATTTGTTTTTAGGCTGTATTATATTGGTGGCAGATGATTTACGTCAGCAACTGGTAAAAGTAATAGAAGTGGCTTTCTTTGTTTGTATTGGTTTCTCTTTTATGCATAATTTAATTACAGCCCAGTTTGATTAATTTAAACGTCTATAATCTATGTTAGGATTAAGAGATTCTTAAAAATAGACAATATCTTTGTTATGATCTAATATCTTTTCTTTTCTTTTTTTTTTCTGGCTACAGAGGGTGCAGATATTATGACAAAATTCTTCTATAAAAATGAGTATTTTGGTCATTAGATAAATCTTGTATCGCTTTTGTTATTTAATAATAAATAAAAATTAATTTTTCTTTTTTAATGTAAATAAATTTTTTTTAAAAAAAATCTTTAAAAACACAAAATCATCATCTATAATAATCATCTGTCACTTGCCCAATCTTATTTTATTCATCATAGCATCAAATTAATCCTGTATCTTGTATTTTTCCTTCCTATTATCAAGGCTAATGTTATTCAGCTATTACAATAATAGAATAAATTAATTCAAGATTTGTTTTTGGAAAAAAGAAATTCACAAGGCACCAACCCTCTCGGATTTCCAATTGGGAATTTTCTCAATAACTTTAATCTCAAAAACAGATAAGGCATCCCTAACAGGAGGTAGATCTCATTCCCGATTTTTAAGCAAGTCACAAACTCTATTAGCTCCACGGTTGACAGGTCTAACAGAGAATACACTAGTAAACAAAGAATCCAAGGGCCTTCCATATATGAATATATTCCCAGGGTAGCAACTGTTTAGCAGCTATCAAACTCCTGGAGCCTGATGAAACCTGCTAGAAATTAATATTAGGAAAGTAAATGCTGTTGAGTAACTTAGCCATAAAGAATTTGGATTAATAATGAGATCTCAGGCTTACTTAGTAAGGAAAGAAAGTTTAAAAGATTACATATTTTTATAACGCAACCTCTCCCCTCTCCAATCTTTTAGGAGCAGATAAAAGACCTCCAACTCTCTAAATATAAACCCCATTATAAAATAATTAAACTCGCAAATATATTTGCCACTTATACAATAGCCATGAATTGACACAATAATCAATGCATTTTAGTTTAGTGATATTAAAATCGTTAATAGAATTAAAAAGTTGTAAGTTCAAATTTTGTTGAAGTCAAATTTACCAAGAAAAAAAATATGTAATGGCATCTTGAAGAAAATCTTCAAAGTTCAATAGCTTAAAGGTATTGAAATAGTATAATTCACCAATCAATCTATGTAATTCGATTCAATGCATATTTTTTTAAAAAAAAAAAAACCAAATCAATGTATATAAAAACTCAATAATAAACCTTGATAACAAGAAATAAATTAACTCCTTAACAAAAAAAAGAAATAAATTAACTCAATCAATTTTTGTTTTCTCAAAAAAAAAAAATTTCCTTAAACGGGGTGGTAAGGATGATTAGTGTACAGATGTAGCTTTTTAAAAGCAAAAAGAGAGGGAAAGGTAAGGTGGGGTTCATACTCATTCATGATGCATGAATGAATCTTTATAAGCCAAAGATGAAGAAGAGTCAAGAGATGTACAAATTTAGGGCAAGAATATCATTACTGTTTTCAGAAGTTGACGTGTGGATGCTGCTCATGAAGTTAAGATCTAATTAGCAATTTGATTCAAATGAAAGACAAAGTTAAATTCAATAAAAACTTTATTAAAATAAGAAAATCAATCGAATTAATAAAATAAATCAAAACAATTTCAATAAAATTATATCATTTTATTTAAATTTTTTAAAGAATTATATTAGTTTATTTAAAATTTAAATATGGAAAATATTTTTTATTATCTTATGATATTATATATTTATTTTAAAATGTATTTAATATCATTTATATTGTTTTTTAAAAAAGATAAAGGATTGTTTAGTTTAGCAGTGATGGACAATGATTAGCGTTCATCGATCAACAATTAGAGATAATAATAAACTATAAACGATTAATAAATATAAAGTTTTTGATAATTTAGTGATTAAATCTACGACTATATCATAAAATAATAAAAAAATAATTATTTTTATATTTTAATTAATTTTATGTGAGATATTGATTTTTATAATAATAATTAGTAATAAACATAAGATTAATATTTAAAAAAAAATTAAATGCTAATTTTTATATTTCAAACACTAAAAAAAATTAACTTTTAACATTCAGTTATATTTTTTAAATGTAAAATGTTAATTTTTAATTTTAAATATTAGATATTGATATTTATCAAATATTATTTTTTAATATTTAATTATTAATTTATCAAATACTATTTTTTAATATTTAAATAGTCAACTGATAAACCTTAATAAATAAATATATAAATTAAAAGATAAAATCGAAAATTAATCAAAAAACCTATTTATATCTGGACTTCATAGATGACGGTCAAGTTTAAAAACACTGAAAGTGATTAGGACCAGAACAAGCCACGAGCCATCCTAATTTTTTAGGTACACAAAACCTTAGACACGTGTCAAGTGTTAATCTAAAGGACAGTGATCTCATGAGATAAAAGCTCATCCTGTGATCAGCCGCCATCTCTCTATACGCTGGATGATTTACATGAAAAGACAACCCAATCAAATATCAGAACACCGACCCAGCTGGCATCTCTTGTGGGTCCCTTTACCCTCCCTAACTGATCTCTCTTTCTTTGGCCTAATCCCATTCGTTTCTTTTTTTTCCACATGAAGACAAATCTCCTCAACCATAAATTGCCTTCCCATCCTCTCCTCTCAAAAATTTCAATCCCCTCTTCTCTCCCTCTCTCCCTCTCTTCCACTTGTTCCTTTTCTTTTGCTTTTACCCTTTTCAGTCTTTCTCGATTATAATCTTTCCTTAGTTTATTTAATATTTTAGTATTAGATAGATATATGCATGATGAAGAACCCACAATCAGGCTTGCCACCGGGGTTTAGGTTCCACCCCACAGATGAGGAGCTCATCCTTCATTACCTAAAGAAGAAGATCACTTCCACACCCTTTCCAGTTTCCATTATTGCAGACGTTGATATCTACAAGTTTGATCCTTGGGAGTTACCAGGTTGCTTTCTTTTTCTTCTTTTTCGTTTTTCTTTGCTCTATCGTTAAACTATTATACAGCTTGATAACGCATATAAGAAGTAATAAGGATTTCCTAATAATATAGTACTAATAAATCTTGTTTTTGCTCTTGTAATTCATATCAGCTAAAGCTACTTTTGGAGAGAAAGAATGGTACTTCTTTAGTCCAAGAGATAGGAAGTACCCAAATGGAGCAAGGCCGAACAGAGCAGCAGCCTCTGGATATTGGAAGGCAACTGGGACAGACAAGGTCATAGTGGCATCATCAACAATATCGCCTATTGTTAAAAGTATTGTTAATGGAGTGCAAGAAAATATTGGTGTTAAGAAGGCTCTTGTCTTCTACAAGGGAAGGCCTCCAAAAGGGATAAAGACTAATTGGATTATGCATGAATATCGCCTATCAGATGCCTCTAGCTACAACAACATCAAGCCAATTATCAAGTCAAAAGATACATCTACAGCCACAATGAGGGTGAGCACTTAATATGCACCATGTAAAATAACTTACATATTTTGTTACTGTTGTCTTTTGTTTTGTTAATAATTAGGCTGTTAATTAAGGTAATTAAATTTGTAAGGCATGCATTTGTCCAAGTCAAAAGTTTTGGTCAGGGTAGCGTATGGGTTTCTGTTTAAGTTGTCCTATATTTATTTTGTCTGTTATGCGTTTTTTAAGGGGCATAGCATGAAAAGAAACTATTATCTATCACTTTAATTGACAAATACTTTGCACTTTGATCCAATCCTTATATGGATCCCACTCCCATATTATTTCACTAGATTTGTGACTTTGGGAAAGCGTATCAAGTAATGTCATTTGATTCTCAATCATTATTACTGGTCAAAAATTATCAGGTAGTGCACATCATCATAAACTAAAAACCCTACTTTGCTTCTCTCTTTTCTCTTAAAAATAAAAAAATTAAAAAAAAAAAAAGGAAAAACTCCTATAATAGGTCTGAACTTAACTTATTTATTTGTTTATTTTGCAGTTGGATGATTGGGTTCTTTGCCGGATCTACAAGAAAACTCATGCATCACCACCACCATCAGCAGCAGCAACTAGTGATCATGATCAAGAAGAAGAAGAAGAAGAACAATTTGTCCAAGAAACCCTTGTACCAAGCTTGAAAATTCCCATAAGCAATAGCATGACTCTCGTGGCCCAGAAATCTTCTTCTTTCTCCAACCTACTGGATGCCATGGACTACTCTATGCTAAGTAGTTTCCTAGCAGAAAACCAGTTCAATAATCCAACTGGTTATGATTCAGCCCCAACAACAACGCTAGTCAATAATAATAATAGTAGTAGTGAAGTATTACTATCAGATCAACCTTTCTTCAACAACTGCAACCTTCCTATCAATAGCAGCAGCAGCAGCTACTTGCTTCAAATGCCAAACATGGAAAACAAGCTCAAGCGCCCATTGTCTAACAGTGATGAGGATTACATGCATAACCCATCAAAGAAACTCATCAGTTCTTGCAGTTTACGTAACAGCACCAGCCAAAATGATCTTATGGTTCATCATCAGTACAATTTCTTAAACCAGCCATTCTTGAACCAGCAACTACTTTTGAGTCCTCATCTTCAGTTCCAGGGTTAAAATTAAAAAAAAAAAAAAAGTTCTTGAAAATCTTGTGTATAGATGGGATGCCTGTATTTGATTTTTGTGATGCAAAATGACAAAATTTGAACTGCTTGGGCTTTGGATATTATTTGTGGTATCAAAGAAGATACCATGCTGATAGTCAAAAGATGTTGAAAAACAAAAAAGAAAAAGACAAAATATTAGAGTTGATATATCCATGAAATCATATTTATATATTACATATGTGTATGTGTGTGGTAATAACTGATTTGGGAAATCAGCTTTACAGTTTGGATTGGGGATTGCTTTTTTTTATTCTTTTCATGGAATATAATCTATCTTCACCCAATCATTCTTTGTCTAAAACTTATTGTATAAGATGATGGAATCATCTCTATAGTGCATGCTGAGCAGAATAAAACAAAGTACCATTCACGCTGAGCTGCAAGATTAATTCTATAATTAATCAAATAATTGTAGTGACATGTCCAGTACTTCGAAGGATTATGAATTGATATTACAGTTTAAAGGTTTTACATATCGAATATCATTAGTTTAGCTCTTATTGCGAGAAAAGAATTAAAAACAAAAAAACCCAGGATTGAGTTCATCAGTTTGTAATGGATACAAATAGATCATGATTCAAGTTTTTAAATTCATTCATATGGTGCCCACCAAACTTTTTTCTAATATGAATTAAATGAAAAATTAAATTTCATCCGACCATGTACTTCTAACGAATTTTTGTAGATAGAAAAAAAAACTAATTTATTAATATAAACTATAAGATAGAGAAATCATTGAGTCAATAACATAATGATCGAGTTATAATACATAAGACTAAAAATATAAACTTGTTTTGTTTCTCCCTGAAGAAATTTTGACATATCCGAAGAAAATTATAGCAGAGAGTTTAATCGAACTAACGTATTTTAAATGTTTGGTTGGTATCATAATCTTTAAATAAAAAATTTACAATTTGAATTGGAAACCTAGGAGGGGTCGTTTATAGTCTACTTTGGATAAAAATGATAATGACATAATCATGCATGATAATCTTTGATCACCTGATTTAACACTATGTGGCATGAGTTTATGCTTTATTGACTTTCAGTTAAATGAAAAAATCCAATATACTCGAACCAATATGATTGAATAGTTTTACCAATTCTAAGTATTAAAGAATAACTCCTTTAATCGCTCCTTTTTCTCCTTTCTAATCTCTCTCACACCTTTTTATCCTTCTTATGTATTAGTTTGAGCTTCATCAATTATTTTCTTAATTAATATGTACTATTTTCACTTTATTTTTTCTTCTAATTCTTTTATTTTCTCAAATAAATTTAAATTTAGCTGACTTTAAAAATTAAGAACTTAGATCTAATTAATCTATATTTTTTGATATAGATCCATTAGTATTAATTATATATATTTTTTATTACTGTATGTTCTTATTTTGAGAATTATTGAGTTATCTTATATATATATATATATATATGCTAGAAATTTTCTGTTTCTCTATCCTCTAAAATTACAAAGATAAAAATATAGTTTAAAATGATAGATTTTAATTTTTTTTTTTTAAGATGTTGAGGCTATTAAACTCATTTATAGTCGAACTGTGATTGATAATAATGAGTGAAATATAATTATTAGAATATAAATTGCCCTATCCCGTTAATTGATTGGAGAATATTGAAAAAAGTTAATATTGTTTAAAAGAGTTACAAACTTTTGTACTTTTTTATCTATCAATCAATATATATCATTAAACAAATGATTCATTTTATTCCAAAAAAAAAAAGCTTTCAAGAATTGCTACTATTAACATCCTAAATTTTGAAGACTAATAGAAATTAAATTTATTCTTTAAAATATTGCAATTTTGTTTAGTATTAAAAATATTACAGTGTTAATTGCATTTTTTAGTGTTGGAATATTAATATTTATATTAATTAAGGTTCTTAAAATTACTATTAATTCATTTTTTCATCTAGTAAAATCCATATATATAAATGATTTCAAGCTCAAATTCGCTTTTTCAAATTAACAATATAGAAAGTTGTCCATATTCATTCTCTTTTACATTAATAATAATTTTTGTATATAATAAGAAAAAATTAAGAAGACTAAAGAGACAAAAAATAATAAATGAAAAAAAATAAAGCTTTGAATTTTCTTATTTTATAAAAATTTATGAACTAATTTAATTATAATTTTTTATTTTATTTACTTGAAAATATTGAATTACGTAATAATTTTTATAAAATAATAATAAATTTTAATTATTATGTATACATTGATCTAAATAATTTAAAAAATAATTATTTAATAGAAATAAATATCAAATTTATTTAAATTTTATTTTTATTATTATAATTATATCATACAATGTATGAGTTCATAATTAGTATATATAATTAATTTCAGTCTCAAAATTAATTTTAGATGAGTGTTGTTGTCATTTGTCAAGCAATTATATTAGCAACATAATATTTTTGATAATTTGTAATATAATATATATTTATTTATGATGTGGTGATTAAGCTAAGAATTAAACATTTAATGTTCTTAATTAACTAAAAAAATATCAAAAGCTTAAAAATATAAAATATTTTTCAAAGTTTAACAATATAGAAATTTTTTCACATGAAAATAATTTTAAAAGTTTAGTAATATAGAAAGATTTTCATAAAATGATTTAAATATTTTAACAATACAAGAAATTATTTGCATAACAAAATTTAAAAAGTTTAATAATATATAAAGTTCTTCACATTTTTTATTTTTAGGACTTTAATAAAATAAATATTTAGTTTTCAATATAATAAGAAAAAAATTATGAGAACTAAAGAGAACAAAAAATGGCCAATAAAAATAAATTTTCTTATTTTTTATAAAAAATTATATTATTATTAAAGTTTATCAAATCAATTTACTTATAATTATAATTTTATTTTTATTATTTTATTTATTTAAAAAGTTTAATTGGATAATATTTTTTATAAAATAACAATATATTATAAAATAATAATAAATTTTTAATTATTATTTGTATATTGATTTTAATAATTCAATCAATTAATTAAGTATTCAATAAAAATAAATATTAAATTTATTTAAAATTTTATTATTATAATCATATCATATAACACATAGCTTCATGACTATTTATTTTATATAATTGAGTATCCACAGAATAAACTTTAATTTAGCACCTACTTATATAAAAATATGAAGCATTATTTGAGATATGTTAGAGAAAGATTTTATATACAAAAATTTTTTTTTAATAAAATAGAATTCACATCTATTGTTATATGCTTAAATCAAAAGTATTTACTTGATGTCGGATTTCTTTTTCTTTTCTTTTTTTTTTAATATTAGAGATGGAAAATTTAAATTGGTTATGAAAAAGGGGAACAAAATTAAATTATTACAACCATTGATGAAATGATTTTATATAATCAAGAATTGAAAAATATATGCATATACATATATGCACGCTTTTAGCTTTCCACTTGTTTACTTAAAAAAGAAAATGCACGTATGCACGTTTTTTAAGTGGTATGAATATAAAGACAGATGGGCGTTCATGCATTTAGAGTATTAGAGCAATGGAGGAGTTATGAGACAAGAAGAAATACCCCAAATATAGAGCAATTGCTCCTTCCATAGATAATTCCAAATTAAATAAAGAAGACGCCTAGTCCCAGTACATTGCACCACTTCACATCAACATCTGTACATGCACACCTAATTCATGCTTATTCATCTCTCTCCCTCTTTTTTTTTTTTTTTTTTTTTGTTTAATTGTTATTATAAGATAAGATTAAAGAGAAGAGTTTCTTCTTGATCCTCAACAATTTTCACTTTGATGAAATGTTCCTTAAATGCAAGGAAATAATTGTTTCACCAATAAAACTAACACTATACATAAATAGAAGGTGCAAATAAGCTTTTTTTAAAAAAATTTAGATAGATTAATAATGGGTTAATGACTAAAAAAATATAAATGTTGTATTTTTTCATAATTTTATCTAAAATTTTAAAATAAATAATTTTATCTTAAAAAATGCTTATATATTAAACGTCAGTTGCAAAGGCATGTGGCAAGTGACTATGTGGACACCAATGTAAACTAAATCACATTAAAAATTAATGTGAGGGAAAATGAAAAAACCTTAAGCTGGCTATGGTTAATTGGTTGGGTTGAGGTATCAGTCCCCTAATTCCAAACGACGTTATTTTTAAATCTCCAAATTCCTAATCTGAAAATCAACTATCTCCTCATAAAATGCTCAATAATTGAGACCAAACTAATTTTATATGCGATGTCATTGAACAAATACTTATCAGAGTTTTTTGCTTAGGATTAATTAATTAGAAATTATTTTAAAACAATATCATTTGGAACTTATTATTAATGTGATTTAATTCACGTTGGTTCACTTGTCAAATGCCTTTGCAGCATATTAATTGATGTCTTTTTAGAGTACTTACAATATTTTGGTTCTTTTTATGTTTTATTATAAAATTATTGAGGTTTTGTCTCACCATACATTGTAGCTGAGTGATTGAGGCATGATATTTTCAAAGACACAGATTCAGATTCGAGTCTCCTTTTAAATATTATAGAGCTCTTCCCTTAAAGGCATCATACCTTAACCACTGAATTACAATGACCAATTATTTATATTAAAAAAAAACCTTTTTTTTTCACTCTTATATTTTAGTTGTGGCCATCCATATTTAAAAAATAAGAAAGGATTGTTGATATGCATGTATATATATATATATATATGAAAGCATTAATTTGCTATTTTAAGTTTACAAAAAAAAAAACACAAACAAATGAATCATAGTAGAATAAATTTTCACTCGTAGACTATTTATTTTATAATAAATATTAAAAATATTTTTTAAAAAATATACTTTCTGATGTTAGAATACATAATAAAAATATTAATTTTTTATTTATAAGATTATATAATAAAATTTAAACCACAAATACTTTATAGTTATATTATTTAATAGAAAAAATACATTAAAAATAAAATTTTATGTATTTTACGGATCACTATTGATAGGCAAAGACTAATGATAGATATTGGTAGCCAATATTGATTGATGATAATAAATATTTTTTATATAATTTATTATTTATTTAAATAAGTTTGTCAAAATTCATAAAATAACTTTCTCTTAAAATTACTTATTTTTTCATTGATGAAGAAAATATTTTCCATTGATCCATTTTTTTTAAGTGTGTCAGATATCAGAAAATGCAAAAAATATTTTTAAGAAATATTTTATGTGAAACAAATGATATCTTAAACAAAATTAAAACTCTATCCTCCATCTAAATCGACAAATGAATTCGATTAGATGCATTTAAATTAAATTATTTTAGATTATAGATGAATTTGAGTCGTTTATTAGCTTAAATATAAAAATATTTTTTGGGAAATAGAAATATAAAATTAATTTTTTTATTTTAAATTGAACTAGATTGAATCATATCATTTATATTTTTTCTTCTAAATTGGAAAATTATTTTGTTCTCTTGAAAAATTTTAAATATGTCTTACTAATTTAAATTAAACAATTCAAATTAAATTTTAGTGTTCATATTAAACAAATGAATAATTTGATTTTAAAATTTTGAGTCATTTAAATTGAAATTATTATAAGCTTGATTTATATTGAAATAGATGATGTGTTACTTTAAGTAATTAAAATGTATTACCTTTATTCTCAACATCTAAAAATTTTTGGAACTATTTAAAGTTATTTAATAAAAATATTAAATCCTTAATCATCAACATTGTAAATAAATATTCAACCATTAAACTATTAATATTAGTGTCTAATGTAGGATTATGATTAGACTATTTTTTTTTTTTTATAAATTGCTTTTGAAATATTTGAAACTTAGCAAATCACACTTTTAAAAGTTAAAATTTTTCAAATTATTGTTTAGTATAAATAATTAAAAATTATAGGAAATAAACACAAATTTAAAAAGCATCTTTAAACTCAATCTCAAAAAATGCTTAGCTAAATCAATATAATTAATTTGATATCTATTGAATATATATGCAATAATTGTAAAATGATCTATATACGTCAAGAAAAATATTAGAAGATTTTTTTGCCATTTCTGTTAATAAGAAATTTATGAAATTAATAATTTAATGTATATATCTTTTAAGCAGCGTTTTAAATCAAATCAATCCAAATAAACAAAAATTACTGAAACAAATTGGGTTAGGTTGGATTGCCAATTGGAACCATATGGTAAAACCAGGGTGTCAACGATAACACTGCTTTTTCTCCACTGTTCCATTACTGATCAATCAATCAAAGCACTTTTCCTTATCAACACCATGGAATTCCCCTTTGGCCACCACACCCACCACCACCACCGGAGAAACGATGATGACGATGAAGAAAATAGGAGGGTACACTACCCACCGCCAGACGCTGATTATCCACCGCCACCACCACCACCACCACCATACATCAGACCAAACGAATTTGCATCATCACCACCCCCACGACCCTACTATCAAGAAACTGAATATCCACCTCCGCCTCCACCACCCAGACCCCATTATGAAGAATATAACTACGCACCTCCACCACCAGCAATTCAAGAAGCCCATGTATACCACACGTCCCATAATCAAGAACTGGGATCTTCTTTTGATTATCCACCACCACCACCACAGACAGAAGTGATCCATGTCTCTCATGAACAAACTGAGGCTCAAACCCATCATTTTAGGCCCCATGTGCCTTCTTTCCTCCATAGTCACACTCACCATTCTGGGTTTGACTTATCTGGTAGACCTACTTATAAGGTTTATTGCAAGGCTGATCCTAATTTCCTTCTCACTATCAGAGATGGGAAAGTGACTCTTGCTTCTTTTGATCCTTCTGATGATTTCCAAGTATGAAAGTTTTTAACTTTCTTTTTAATTGCAATTTGCATCCTCAATTTGGTATTTTTAGTTATATATTTTTGTCCACTTTCGTGTGCTTTTTTATGCCTATTTTATCTTTTTTTTTTTTTTTTTGGCAATTGAAAGTGAACACTAACACTATTTCAGCACAAAAAGATCCTTATGATACTACTTAATTGAATTTTACAATTATATGATCCTTTTGTTGGCTAATTATATTCTGATTAGTTGATTTGATCTGTCTGTTGTACTATTATATTTTCCTGAGTTTCTTGTTTGTTGTTTGTAGAGTCATTTTGTTGTGGTTTTTGTTGTAGAAATGGTACAAGGATGAGAAATACAGTACAAAAGTGAAGGATGAGGCTGGTTTTCCGTGTTTTGCTCTGGTTAATAAAGCCACTGGTCAGGCCATGAAGCATTCTATTGGAGACACTCACCCTGTTAGTTCATCTTTTAACACTGATTTTTTTACTGTCACGTGCCTTTTTTTATTCTATATGTATGGATAGTGATGCATATTATGTTTCTGCATTATTTGTTTTTACCCTATGTTAAGACCATCCTTCATTATGCATATTGTTAGACCTGAAAGGTGTGTTACAATTTGAATGGTTGATGTTTTTAAGGGGAAAAAAGAAATTCCCATCATTTCCAATTTTTAAGTTGATTTTCCAGTTGATAAGGTAAGTTTGACACTAATATATCAGATGACAAGAAACGGAGTTAATAGTTACTGTCCAGTACTATTTTCTTAAATTTGTAAACTTGGTATGCTGGGGAGTTAATGATTTATTTGTTGGATGTTAAAATATCATAGATTTCTTACTGTTGATCTCATGATCATGCCTTGTTCCTTAATTTTAACGTCTGAGTGTGAGTTTTAAAGACATTTAAGTCCAAAATTTAGGTTTGTTATGTCTAAAAATTTCACAAAGGTGGATTCAACATGGGGAGCTTTCTTCATTTTTTATATTGCTGATCATTGACATGCATGTATAATGTGAAGATTAACACAAATTTTACATAGAGCAAAGGACTAGTCTTCAGTTCCTGCTAAATTTTTCTTCACCACTCTAGAATCTCTGCGGTGTTCTCATACCAGACAATCATCGTTTTATAATTCTTCTTGAAAATTTCAGGTTGCCCCCATCTCTTTGTAGCTCTCATATCAGAAGCTTTATGCTTGTTATAAGCTGAGGTTCCTAACTGATTTGTAGCTACTATATGTTGGTTTCTTTCTTTCGTTTGAATTGTGGAGATGAACAAAGTGCCATTAAGAGTCCTTCAGAGTTTGAGAGATTTTAATGAGGGTTCATTGAGAAGGTTTCTCTATGAGAATAATTGTATTTATCGGGTCAGTTATTTTTTTACAAGCACTGTTATTTAATGAAGTGTTCTTTGCTCTGCATATGCCACTTGTGTGCCTAATCTAATTCACAAATAGAGAATCATATGAAGTTGGTGAGGGATTTTATTATTTGTTGATTACAAGTTGCAGAACATGCCATTGACTCTAATAACTGTGCAGTAGTTCTTATGAGAAGTACAGTATGCTGTAAACTCCAAACATGATATCATGCTTAGCTGCCTGCAAAATTACAGATTCTCACACCTTGAATTTATATCTGATGCACATATGAGGTAACCCAGCCACATATCAACATAACTGATATCAACCTATGGAGAATCATATCTCTTTTATATGGTATTCCATGTATTCAGATCCCATGTTTTCTAACAGTAGAGTGGATCTCTTTTGCGTGGTCTGGCCCATGCTTATATTTTCAAGAAAGTAATCTTAATGGAAATGTGGATAGGGAGAGGCAGTGAAGATGAAAATAAGAAGAAATTATTTTACAGTAATGATGAATTCTCAGCATGATATGTAACTTCATTTGGGTTTTCACTATGGCTTAACTTCTAAATTCCTCTGCTCATTCATCCACCTATCTATCCCAAACTTGCAAATAATTTATTGTTTGAATTGCCCACTTCCCTCTTTTAGTTAACATTGTTGGAGGGTGCTAATAGACAATCTCTTATTCCTAATGCACTTTTGTTTCCTTGTGCACAATCATTCATGAGTACCAGTAATCTGGTTGTATAATAACAATAGGATGCTCAGGCACAACATTGAATCTCATACTCAATTGAAAACAATGATTCTTATGCTTAATTGCAATTTCAAATTTTACTTCCAGCAAATATCCTATAAGACCTGTAAGGCAGTAGAGTTTGCTCCTTGGCATTTGGGTCATAAGTTGAAAAAATAAAGGGGAAAGCTTTTTGATATCTAGAAGGGAGCCAATATGATATATTTTTCCTTATGTTTCCTGGAGAAGCTGCTATGATGTTGCCAACTTATCACATGAAAATATGTTTGCAGGTGCAGTTGATACCTTATAATCCTGATTTTCTGGATGAGTCTGTTCTATGGACTGAAAGCCAGGATTTAGGTGATGGTTACAGAGCTGTGAGGATGGTTAACAACATTCGCCTGAATTTGGATGCTTTCCATGGTGATAGGAGATCTGGTGGTGTTCATGATGGTACTGTTGTTGTGCTCTGGCAGTGGAACAAAGGTGATAACCAGCGATGGAAGATCACCCCATACTGTAAGTGGCTAAATTTCCAATATAATACCTCTGGAAAATTTTCATTTTAGAAAATATTTACCTATCTGTCTTTCTCCTCCAGTGAGTCATATAATATCAAAGTTGCTATGTAATTTGAGATGATTAATTCAACAATTCCATAACTTTTACTGGTATCCACAGTCAAGCGAATTGAATTTCTTACAAATTCAATTTCAGAGTCTGCACTCATGGGAGCTTGAGCTTCGATTTGCTAATAGATTTCTTTCTTTTGATGGCAACAAATGCAGGAATATATGTGCTGGTATTGCAATTTCTAGCTAGTAGCTACATCAATGCTTGTGGAAGTATTTCTTAGGAGGAATCGGGAATGTCACTCATCTTATTATGGAGTGGTGTGTGTTATTGTCTTTCTTAATATGAAATATTGATGTGTGGCTAAGACTCTACCACTGCTGCTTCTGCTATATATATATATATATATATATATATATATATATATATTGTCATGTGTGAGCTACTGTGAACATATGCTGCAGATTTCCTATGACTTCATATATCTAGTATTATGTTTATCACTTGTAGTTCTCCTTCTCCAGCCATTTCCCTCATTGACTGCTATTCTCTGATGCGTACAAGACATATTTAGATGTGGTTAGCTCCCTTGAACTGTCATAATGCAATCTATTTGATAACTTAAGTAAAGAATTAGAACGGGTTTAGTTTTGGTGGGGGCGAATGACTGTATTGCCACTAATTTTTTGCACCTTTGAAGGGTGAAAGCTTTTTTTCCACCATCTATAATCAGTGAATCTTGCCTCAGAAGTGTGTGGCTTTTTGACTCTTGATGCTTCCACCGCTAAGTTACTTAGCTGATTGGGCCCTACTCCTTTATTCCATTGAATTTTGAGGTGAAATTATTAGATGGGGCATACCCATATCCATACTCCACTATTTACATAAAGATGAAATGATGGGCCTAGTATGTGGGTCTGATGTTTCTTGTGGGAGTCGGTTCTTCATGATGTTGCACCCACTTACCTCCTTTCATTCTTCTCATATTGATCTGTGTTCTTTCAAAGGAAGTATCTTTCTTAATTTCTTTGTTCTTTCCTCCCTTATCAAAACTATGGATGTGAGCCTTTTTTATCTTCCTTTTTTTTTTTTTTAATCGATCAGAAATGGTCGTTTTTGATCTTCTGATGGACTCTCATCATTATTATATTAATCATTGACAGTCTCTATAATAAGAATAATGATGATTGGGATAGGAACAGAGACTATAACTGGAAGAAGCTACACGATTGATAAATTAAATAGCTGAAAATTAATAAATAAAACAGAGAAATTTTTTTTTTTAGAAAAACGGAAAAAGAAAATGTGGAGTTTTAGAATTCAAATTAGAATGCATTTGAATTTCGGCTATGATCTCACCATCTCGGCGATGATTTCATGGCTGAGGTCTAACCAAAAACTTCAACCCAAATAGTCAAAAACCTAAGCCCAATACCTGAGATCTCTCTGCCCCTACTTAAAAAATGACTTCTCATTTCGAGGATTCTGATCTGTTGACCAAACTGTCGTTCCCTTCGGCGTCGGCAGCGAGCCATATATACAACTTGGAATGCGCGATTTTCAACGCCGCTGAAGACGACTTAAGAGACGGTGTTGATGCTCTCTTGGAATTGCCTACGGTGAACTCTTCTTCTCCTCTGTTCGGTTGCTCCCTATCGTTGAAAGAAAAAGGAGATGTGACGGTGAAACACTATAATAATTAAAATAATTTTTAAATTTTTAAATAATAATTTTATTTTGGATGAATTTGTTGTAAACCAAAATGACGGTAATCAGTGACCACCATCAGTTGACGATATAATCAGCGATGGGTAATGGTAAACTAAAATGACTAATAATAATAAATATATGTGTTTATATAATTTATTTTTAAATGAATTTATTAAAATCTGAAAAATAAGTTTTCATTTGCTAAACATAAAAGTATTTTTTTAAAAATGATTTAATTTTTTTATCAAAAAAATATTTTTTATATCTAAATTTTTTAAATGTATCAAATAAAAAATTACGAAAAAGTACTTTTTTATAAAACAAAATGATACTAAAATTTAAAATAAAATAATAAAATAAAGCGCAAATTATTCATTTGGCGGCATATCAAAATTCAATATGGCTCTATGTACTGTCACACGTGTGCAATTATTAGTTGGATATTCCAATCATCTCTAAAAACCTCTTCGATAATTAATAAAAAATAAAAATTCAACTTTGTTGTGTCCAATGAAAGGCTCTTTTGCTAATTTTGGTCAAAAATCATCATAATCTTTTTACGCTATCATGTTACATAGAGGCCTAGAAATCACTTAAGTCAAAGTACGTCACATAGGCGCATGGGTAATGATCATAGATAGGGGGGACTTGTTGATTGAATATCTTTTGATTTTGAGTACAGAAACCCAACTCAACATATTTAATTATTTTTATAATTACAATTACAAGTAATCAAGCTCTTCAATTACCAAGAAAATAATAAAAAATATTTGATACTGATATTTTCTCATACACTTTTTTTAACATTTTTTGATAAATTAATTACCTATATTTTTATTTAAATGGTGAAATTTATTATTTATCATTATGTTAATTATTTTTAAAAGTAAAAGAATATATTAAGTATAATAAAAAAGTAAAAGATGAAATGAAAGATAATTGTTTTCATTTAAAAATTTATTAGACTTTAAAAAGATATAATGATTTAAAACAAAATTAATATGATAAATATAGTATACAATGAAAATAAAATAGAAATTATAAATTTATAAATTTAGTTTAATTTTTAAATAAAATTAATTTTTATAAATAATAAATTTCACCATTTTAATACAACATATGTAATTGATTAATAAAATATTAAAAAAAATGTGGCAATGAAACCTTATAATAAACATTTGATTTCTTGTTGCCTCAGCACTGGCAGAAAATGGCACATCCATCACATATACACCGCCATTTCTGTTGCTTTCTCTCCTCTTGCTAATGTCGGTTGATTTGATGATTCTGGCAGTTTGGTGCAATGGATCCTCTAATTATACTTATACACACAACCCATCTTCTCTTTTTTTTTTTTTTTTTTTTAAATATATATATATCAACTCAAACAAACTTATCAACATTTAACCTAATAATTCATAAAAATTATCCTTTTATAAACTCCTAAACATATTTAAATCTAAAATAATAAAAAATTTGCCATTTTTTACCACCTTAGCTGATATTTATTATTAAATTATATAAATATATATCCCACTCTTGTAAAAAGCAATAAATTATAAGTTTGATTCTTTTAATTCATTATTATGATGAAAATTTTTTAAATTAAATAAAATTATTTTTATATTTTGTAATAAATGATCTATTAAAGAGAAGTATGGAAGATAAAGATTTAGCATAGAAATATAGACTGGAAAACCCTACCAAAACGCTAAAAGAAAAAGTCAAGGGTATGGGATTTATAATGATTAAAAAGCTAAACCAACTTTTTAATTTTGATTAGTCAATAAATAATTTGAGATTATAAAAGATTATCTATGATGAGGCATGTGAGAGCCATGTGGTCATAAATATGAAAAGAAATATCGTCTGTCTCAATGGTGGCCAACTGTCTCAACCCATGAAACAGGAGCATTTGCTTTTAGACTTCTCTTCTTGTATCATTTTGCTTTTAGTTTGAAAAATTACGTAGGAAAAGAGAAAATAAAAAATAATAATTTTTATTTTCTTCATTTATTTTTGTTTTTCATATTTGAATAATAAATAAAAAAAATTTTACTTTTTCTCCTCATATTTAAATAAAAAAAGAGAAAAAAATTAAAATCTCATATATTTTTTATTTTACTCTTTATTTAAGAAAATAAAATATCATTTTATTTTTTAAAATAAATTAAATAATTAAATAATAAAAAAATATTAATATTAAACATAAAAAAAAACCACTACTTTCAAAATTATAATTATCTAATTATTCACATTGACTAAAGACTAATACATATAATCCTAATTTATATTAAATATCAATTCAAGCAATAATCCAATAACAATTTTTAATCTTTTTTATGGACAGAATTATTAATTTATAAAAATTACTTTTAATCTCTTATATTTTTTTCATTTGTAAAAAATAATAAAAATAAAATACTATTTATTTTTCTTCTCATTCATACTTTTCTCTTTTTCATTTCGTCCTTATTTTTTTTTCATTATTTTCTTCTATTCCAACACGGGTTAGACTTAGGAAGCGTATTGCTACTACTACTAACTAAACCCCCACTTTATTCTTTATTTATTTATTTTTAAGGGTAAACCCAACGCCACTTGTTTTACTATTTTATTTAATTTATATAGAAGATTATGTTTTTAAGATTGGCAATGATGTGTAACCAAAAAATAATAATAATAATTGGCAATGATGTGATACTCCAATATGCTTTATTTTTTGTTTTATATGTATGCTAGTAGGCAATATTAATGACATGTGATAAGGTTAGATGACATCATGGTCACCGTTGCCAACGGCTCAGATTAAGGATTACACCCAATAAACTATTTGTTGGATAAAGCTTCAAGTTAGGTTATTTTTTGGATCAATTTATTAGATTTTGTTCCACAAGAAAAGGAATCAATGATGCTTGTGAAGAAGAAGAAACAGAGAGGAGAAAGTGAGAAAGTTTTGATTTTTAATCATTTCTCATTTGTATTCATCTAAACACTCTTGGAGAAATTATCTATGCATTTAAAATTTAGTTTTTTTATATATTGTTTTAATTATTTAGATTTTTTTTTGTCATAGTACAAGAATACATAAATTAATTTCAATAATTGCTCATGTGCAAAAGGCAACGTATCTTTGTTAAATAATTGTAAATTTTGTCATATGAGTTTTGAGAGTAAAGAATCTTTTCTATAATAATTTTTACTCATAAAACTTATATTGAAAAATCTATAATTATTTAAAGAAAAAGATTTTTTTAATTTTTATCTTAAAATTAGATTTTTCAATAATAATATCAAACATATTTTTAGAGTTGCTTTCATTATTAATTATTATTTCGTATGATTTATTAAATATGTACTTATTAACTGTTAAATAAGAAATCAAATATTTTAACATATTAGATCGATATAAAAATAACACTAGCAATTTTATTTCGGAAGAAAATAGTCAAATATTGATGTATAAAAAAAAAAAAAATTGTCAAGCGTTAGGTATTTTAGATGGTATCGACTAGTTTGTGGCTTGCTATCGCAAGCATGTATAGGCAATAATATTATACATCTCCTACAAAGTAATGAAAAATATGAACCAACCAGATCTTGCCATGAAAGGAATGGATCAGAAGTTCGTCACCAATCGTCAGCCATTGGAATGGCTTCTTTGCTTTGCCGTTTCGTTTTAGCCCTAAAAAGTCAAAGTTACATTGGGAAAGAGAGGATACGATTAACACTTTCCTCAAGCCTTCTCTTCGCTTGTAGGCTCCACGCGTTATTCTTTTCTCTTTTCGTTTTAGATGAAAAATAAGCTTTAAATTATTTTTGATGACCCGATTCCGTTCCATGTCTTTTGCTTTGCATGTTTAAATGGGTTTTTGTGGAGTGTTGTTTTGATTAATCTAAGTTTTTAATTCAATTTAAAACTTTGAAGTAAGATAATTTTCCACTTAAATGTTTTAAGTTTAATGTATTAAGATTAATAGTAGAGTTGGTCTTGTAATTCAGAAATATTAGTTGTGAATTCATGCGTCGCATGTAACGTAATAATAAAATTTAATTATAATTTTAATATATAATTCATATTATATAAGAATTTTATGCATTAATTAATTATGAAAGAATGTTTTTCTATTTAAAAAAGTAATATTTTTATAAAATAGAATTCATATTATATTCAAATTATTATTTGATTTTGAATTAATTACTAATCACATTAAATTTTTAAAGATCAATTGGTACTTTTAAAATTAATGAAATATGATAATTATTTAATACATAATAAAAAATTATGTAACACAATTTTTATGATATATATATATATATATATATATATATATATATATATATATATTGATTATGTATTAATCTCATATTTATTGTGATTATAAAAATATATAAATCTATAAAAATAAAATAATTACATAATAATGATATTTATGCTTTTTATCCTTTAATAGTATTATATTTCTGAGCACATCATTATTATCAATGATATCATCAATTACATCATCAATTTCCAAATCTGTTTTTTAAAATACATTAGATCATATTTATTCATACTACTCATATTAAACATGATAGTTTTTTTTCCCTCATTCTCTTTTAAACATAATAACAAGAATGTAATAGACATCAACTGAATAATTTAAAATCATAAAATAATTTCTCTCTCAACAATTGTTTTTATTAGTTAGTTTGAGGCAAGTGTTGATTAACTATAAGTAGCCTCTTTTCTATTTTCTTTGTATTATTTATTGTTTCAATAAATTCAGATTTATCGCTTTATTAATATATTTTTTTATTTTTTTCATTTTTTGGAGTTCTATACTCTTTGTGAATAATTTATTCCTCTTTATGAATGTCTTTGTTTCTCTTTTTGTGGATATCTTCTTCTCTTATGTGGGTGTCGCTTTACATTTTTTGAATAAAAAATAGTATTTATTGATTTTGAAATACTATTAATTTACTTTGTGCGATAATTATGATTTTTCAAGATTTTATGATAATTTTGTTTATAAACTTCATTTAAAATGATGTCATGACATCAAAAATAATTTCAGAGTTATAAGGAAAAAATTTTAAGTAGTGAGTTTAATTATTTAAATCATTATATTAGATTTAATCATAATTTTTTAATATTAATATCTTAAATTATAGATAATATATGACTATTAAAATGATAGTATTTTATTTAAAAAAAAAATGTAACACATATCACAAGTGTCCTCAATAATATTGGCAAAATACTTCAAGCATAAACAAGAGTCTCATCTTTTTAAACTCCTGTCATAAAAATTACCAACTATAATACGCAATACAGCTCATAACAACGAGCAAAAATCTCAACGAGGGCAAAAATCTTTCTTTATGTTGAGTAAAAGGCAAAAAAAAAAAAAAAAAAAAAAAAAACCTCTTCTTATAATGTTTCTTAATAAAGTGGTCTTTTCAATCTCAATTCAACATAAAATTCCAATAAAGAATAACTCTAAAATAAATAATTACCCCACCTTTCATCCAAATAAAATAGAAAATTTTATTTCTGAATTTCTTTTAGTGATTTGAATTATGCCTTGATAAATCTATATCTTCACTCTAAATTTTATAATCATGTGTACCTCAAGTTTTTGAATGTTTTTAATCATCATTCTGCGTGCTTAAATTTTGAACTCTTCAAACCTTTAATCTTCATTTCATTTTAGGTGTAACTTATTTATTCAAATTAAGTTTTATGTCATCAATATAAATTGACATTACATCAACAGTTTCATCTTAATTGAACTCTTTAAAAATTTTTTTATCATTATCAATATTGTGACACGTGCTATTTGTATAATATAAGCTTTATATTCAATCAAATTTATTAGGACCATCTTCAAAACTTTAATACTATTTATTTTATATACTATCATAATATACTATCATATGTCACATTTATTGTGATATTGAAAATAAGCAAATTCATAAGAAACAAAGCAATCAAACATTAATATATACGTGGTTTTACCTTCTCGATAGAGCTATGTGTACTACCGTCATCATGCATTATATATCGTCAAATTCAAATTCTATTTTCCCAAGCCTATTAATTTATTACATTCATAGCAAATAAGATAGTTGTTCTTTCTCATTCTCCTCTACATAACCAAATTATTCACTACTTCATCATCAATATATATACACTATAAAGAGCGCCTTTAATAATTAATATGGACAAAACTCCTCATTGATAACCAGTATTCTTATCCTTTTGGACTCATTTCATGGGCAAAAGCTACAATAAATATTAGGGGTGTAAACCAATAAAGATATTATGCAAATTACTCGAGATTGATTCAAGAAATACTCAAAATCAACTTAAAATTAATTGAGTAGTGCTCGAACTCGAGCTACTCGAGTAATTAAGCGAGCCAAATTTGAGTATCAAAATACTTAACTCAATAGGTTCGGGAACCTAGTC
This sequence comes from Omphalea diandra, assembly GCA_949677035.1. Taxonomy (NCBI): domain Eukaryota; kingdom Viridiplantae; phylum Streptophyta; class Magnoliopsida; order Malpighiales; family Euphorbiaceae; genus Omphalea; species Omphalea diandra. The sequence goes on along the minus strand of CATIWR010621510.1, from coordinate 97,370 downwards.
GGGCTTAGACAATACTAAATAATTTTTTTAATTTATCTTTGAATATTTTGTATTTACAATATTATCTAATCAAATTTAATTGATTCATATCTAATCGAGTTTATTTGAATCAATAGGATTTACAAAAAAAATTATATAAAATAAAAAAATCTAATTGAATCGAGTTCGAGTATTTAAGTATTCGAACTTAAAAATTAAAATTAGATCGAGTTCGAGCTTTGAATTTTAACATCGAGCTTATAGGAGTCCTACACTATTAAGGATGGTAACAGAATCAAGAATCCTCGTTTCTCGCTAATCCACCTTAATGCAATGGTGAATCTCTATCCTCTTCCCCTCATGTGATGAAAATGAGAAACAATCTCTTCGCCCTATCTACGGAATCTCCAAACAAAATCTTTGCAAGACTATATATATATATATAAAGATTTCATAGATATATAAACGAAGTCTATATATATTTATTTTTGTATATGTTATGCATATTTTGTTTATATTTTACTGTACAATATGTTTATTTACAATGTAATATTATTCCATTTCATGATATATATATACCACATGAATAAATAATTCTCAATTAATGAAGAAATATTTCTCTTCTAAACAAAATGGGAAAGTGGTTTTTTCTAATTAAAATATTTGAATCACAACTACCAAATCAAAACAGAGAATTGAAATCTTTATAATTTTCTGGTGATGATGCACATGTATTAGTGAGAAATGTTTCGAGTTTGTACTTTATTGGCATTAAAATGTATTATATTGAAATTTGGTAGCCTTACTTTGTGTGTATGTATATATATCATTATTCTATTGTATTGAATTGACCTTCTTGATCTTTTTTTTTTTTTTTTTTGAACTCACCTTCTTGGAATAAAAATAAGCTCGTTTGTGAATAACATTTTGCTTGGGCCTGAGCAAGCAAAATCAAATATATATATATATATAGAGAGAGAGAGAGAGAGAGAGAGAGATCAAAAAATCCCTAAGGTTAGTTTAGGTATTTTAAATATTAGCCACATCTTTTTTTTTTATATCCAACCCTGAGAGTCAACATTATTTTTTAGTAACCAAAATCACATGTTGTTGTTTTTTTTTTCAATTTTTTTTTATCAACAATCAAACAAATATATAATATTAATATATAAAACAAATATATAGTAATATTGTAATAACGAAACTTTAAATAGATTTTATTATAATAATTATATTTTAATATATCTGATAAATTTTATTTTATATAATAATTAAAAAATTTTAAAAAGTAAAAAATTATAATAATTAAAAAATTTTAAAAAATTAACGAACAAAAATATGTGGAAAGCCCATACAAAAAAAATTATTGTATATATATATATATTTGCACAATTTTTTTTTCTACAATATTTACAGCAGGGTAATTCTGATTATTCTGCAATCCTCTGCCCATCCAATAAAATTTTCCCAAGATCTTTGAATTGAAAATATCAAGCATTGATCATTAGGCTTTCCCGATATATACATTTCAACGTTGTCATCAATTATGACATGTAATTTTCTCATTATAAAATTTTTGACCTCCATTATAGAATATCATAATTCTCAATTACATCTAAATACATAAGTATGTTTATTGGGAAAAAATAATGTGGCTAATGAGTGTTATAGCATTTCACATTCGAAAATCTCATTTCACTAACATGATATGGGGTTTTTTTTATTTCTAATATAGAATTATGAAACCTCCTAATGGATTTTTTTTTTAGTAAATCCAATTTGTGTTAATTTTTTTTTATAAATTTCATGAAATAGGGTGTATAAATTAAATTTTATATTTTATAAAAAAAAATAAATATGTGAATTGCATAAATAAACTTAGAAACATATACAATGTCAGAGAAGAAGACGGCACCAAAAGAAAAAGGAGTTAATTTATCTGCAGTTAGTGTATTTGATTTGCACATATTAAATTAATAAAATAATCATATGTAAGTATAAAATGATAATTTACTATATATTTAAATTTTAAAAAATAAAAATATTGACCTACCATGAAATATATTTTTTACCATAATGTGAAATAGATTGATATTAACATGGCAAATGTAAGCTTAAAAATCGTTGGTATTCAATCTAGTGGTAAAATAATATTGTATAGGAGTAATTTTAAATTTAAATTTCATTTAATAATTTTATTTTAATATTAATAAATAAATAAATAAAACGTGAATGCAAAGCGTATGACCTAAGCAAATGGAAAGTGAAATGTAAGATCCAGCTCAGCAAGAGAATGTTAACACGTGGAACAGAATTTGGTGGGCCCTTACACCTGCAAACTATAAGCCGATAACTATAATCATAATTTATGTCCCAAAACATAAACTCAACCTGATTAATATACTATTATGTTGTTTAAAAAAAAAAAAAAAACTTTGTACTAATCCAAAACTACATAGTGATTAATTAATCGGATTATGTAGTGATGTCCTAAAGAGAAGTTGGGAAAATTTCGGTCAATCAATGCAACAGATTTTGTCAATGTATTGATGTGTTAATCAATTTAATTTAACCGAGTTAAGATAAACTAATTGTTAGACCGAATCATAGTCTAATTAATTTGATTTGAGTTTTCGAAACACATAATTCATCTTTATAAATATAAATGTCCTAATTAAAGAATTTATAAATTATCACGAATTTAATAACTTAATAGTTAAGTAGTGACCTATATAATATCAATTAGATTTTTTTTTTTGGAAAAAAAAAAAGGAAGTTGTTTACAATTTCTATTTGGAGGAGGAGAGTTGATGTTCGAATAAAATATGATATAGAAGAGCTGAGTTTCTCAGAGTCGGCGCCGAGATGTTTACATTTTTTTGGTCCTTAATTAGGAAGCATAAATTATATACATAAATAAATACTTTGGCTACAAAACTTGTAGTCAATAATTGTTGCCATTAATATTGTTTACTATTTAAAGTTCTACTTAGCAAATTAAACATAAAAAAAAACCTAATTACGTGCTCCTTAACATTCACTAGGAAAGTACACTTGTGCCCTTATTACATGAACTTTTGCCTTCATCAAAAAAAAAAAAATATATATATATATATAATGAAAATGTACAATTTGCTTGTATCTCTAATGACGTAATCATTGCAATAAGTTGGTTGATTTCTTCCAATGTGGATAATTAGAACCAAAAAATGACACCGTAAAAAGAAAATGAACTCTTGCAGAAATTTCTCTGTATTTCAGTTTGATGTGTACCATCAACGTCTATTCTACTACCTTTTTTTTTCGAAAAAAAAATCAAGATTAGCATATCAAAGTACAACAGAAAAATGGAAAGGAAATTAAGAAAATAGCTGAGGGACCATTCTTATTATGGAAGGATTGAATTGACCGGTTTGCAACAGTGACAGAAGATACCATACATCGCCACAAAAAAGCCATGGAATTAACTACAAATTTACAGACAGTTCGTAACCCAACTGACATCCTAAGAAATTTCAATGAAATTTATTCTTTTTTGCTGTTTTCTTCATCTCTTGTCTTTTGAGTTTTAGTATAGTTCCCTATTAGATTCCCTCCATTTGTAGTCCTTTGCATATCTGCAGGCACAATTTACATCGTCTACGTATTTCATTTCCAACCTCATATTATATATGTACCTAGTCATATTGCAAATTTTTTTTTTTTTTTTTTTTTGGGTAGGGGTGGGGGGGGAGGGGGAGATGATGGGTTTCTCTCATTTAACAGATGTGGGTAGCTAAGCTGAACTAATAAGCCAAGCCAACAGTCAAAAATAGATAGAGAAGAATTGACAAATTGAGAAGGATAATAGCAGGAAAGCTACCAAAGGTATTAGATAGCAGATTTTCTGAAACTGTTCAAATCCTTTGAACTAAGACTTGGTTAATAAAGAAGGCTAGTTGTTAGTATTATACAGATATAAATAATTACCAAATGAAAATGCTCAAAAGTTAGGTATTTTTAAGCGGATAAAAAAGACTTCAAACTTTCCAATAAATGACTTCATTTATTATTATTATTTAATGTGAAAAAGAAGAGGGGCCAGAAACATGCATATAATAGGTCCCTCCACGAGCATATGCAAAAGAAAATCTCCCTTTTACCATTTCTTTTTCTCATCACATTCATTTTCAAACAGGTACATATGGCTAAGAAAACAACATCTTATTAATTTAAAAAAAAAAAGAACTATATTTTGAACTATCTATTAGAGGCTTCTCCTATACTGCAACAAAAGTTCCTTGCTTTCCACGGATCTTTCTTCATCAAAGCTCCTCTATTTAAGCTCTATATTTTGCCTTTGCTCTACTTTCTTAACTGTTCTCTCTTTATAATCTCCCCCTCCCTAGCTGCGTCTTTAGTGCATATATATAATATATTTATATTTCTTGTTGTTGGGTTTTCTTGATATTGTTCTTGATTATAAATGGAAGAGGCTATTGTGGTGAACAAAGGGGAAGATCTTATCGATCTGCCCCCTGGTTTTCGTTTCCATCCTACAGATGAAGAGATCATAATTCATTATCTTACAGAAAAGGTGATGAACAATTGTTTTAGTGCATGTGCTATTGGTGAAGTTGATCTCAATAGGTGTGAACCATGGGATTTGCCTAGTAAGTTTCATTTCTCTTGATTTCTTAGTTTCTTGTTCTTTAAACTTCGTATATTGACCGTTTGTTTCTTGTTTTGTGCAGAAAAAGCAAAGATGGGAGAGAAAGAATGGTACTTCTTTTGCCAGAGAGATAGAAAGTATCCTACTGGCATGAGAACTAACCGAGCAACGGAGTCCGGATACTGGAAGGCTACCGGAAAAGATAAAGAGATCTATAAGGGGAAAAACTGCCTTGTTGGAATGAAGAAGACCCTTGTTTTCTATAGAGGAAGAGCTCCTAAAGGAGAGAAAACAAATTGGGTCATGCATGAATATAGACTTGAAGGCAAATTCTCTTATTACAATCTTCCTAAATCTTCAAAGGTATGCACTAATTTATTAATTTTTTTTAATTATGTGTCCCCAAAATTAGCTACCCAATTCCCTTTTAATCTTGAGTCAAAGGAAAATTCCAATCTTTATCATTTACTTTAATGTATTGGTAGAGAGTTTCTTTCATGGGTATTATTAATTCCTTTTCTTTTCTTCCCTTTTTGCTTTTGTGAAAATGAAGAATCTGGAGCTAGACTAAAATTTATGGCTTTCTCTCCCCCTTGTTGTGTAGGATGAATGGGTTGTTTGTAGGGTTTTCCACAAGAGCACAGGGACCAAGAAAACTTCAATTCATGACCTTTTAAGAGTGAACTCTTTTGGAGATGATTTCTTGGATTATTCATCACTTCCACCTCTCTTGGATCCTCCTCCTCCTCCTCATAATCACTCTAGCTGCATGCCTAGCTCAAGCTTCAACGATGAAAATGATGACGACGAATTTAAGCCAATGACTACATCAAGATCATCGTTAGATGGAAATAATTACTTGCCTCATTTGTCCGCAGCCATGGTTAACAATAATAGTACTAATCAAGACTATCTTCTTCATCATCACCAACAACCTCAAATTTCCACCTACCAAACACCACCAAGCTCCATTTTCTACCCTCAAATTCCATCCTCAGATAACCCTCTTTTCACCTTCCAAACCGCCATTCCAAACATGGCTACAAGCGGCGGCTACTTCCCTAGCACTACCTTTGGTGCTAATGACCAAACCCTTTTAAGAACACTAGCTGTCGGCCAAGAAAACAATCAGTGCAAGATTGAACAGTTTTCTTCTAACCAATCCATGGCTACCCCATCGCAGGACACTGGACTTAGCACTGACATGAACACAACTGCAGAGACATCATCTGTGGTATCAAAGCAAGAAATAGGTGGAAGCAACAAGGCGTATGATCATATTGCAGGTTTAGAAGGATTGTGGGATTATTGATGATGATCATAGGATTATTAAAGATTGGAATATATACTCATGAATTGTGCTGCTGCAGCTGATTTGTTCTATATAATTCTCTTTGCTAGCCAGGGATGATGATATATAGTATGATTTAAAACAGTCTTCTTTGTCCATGATCTCTCCACTAGGTAAATTATTACTTTGATTAGTTTTAAGAGTTTCGTAATTTGGCCTTTTCAGTTGATTATCAATACTTTTGTATAGATTATGTAGTTATTATTATAGGGTTATATTCATGGTGTGCAGTCCAAACCTTTTTCAGATTTCAGTTTTTAGTGACAGACACACAGGGAACAAAATATTTCCATGAATACACACACACACACACACACACACTTGATGTACATTTATTCTTTTATATTAGTGCATTTTATTCTTCTTTCTTTAAAAAAAAGAAAAAATTCACTGTTACTTGTATCGTTAAATTTAATTGAACTGACTGAATTAGTTGTGTCATGTTCAATTAATCAATCTTTCATAACAATTAGAACATCATTATTTTCTTGCTGTACAGTTGATGAAATAAATTCAATATTCATAACTAATAACCTCTCAAACATATATTAATTAGTGCACTGTATCCATCGGTGCAACAATTGATGTCTCAATTCTGCACCAATTAGTACTGGTGCACACATCCTAATTATTTAAAGCTTTTAAATTTCTTAACCATATAATTTATTGAAAAATTTTTCCATGCCTATGCATGTATGCAGTTTTTTCTTGCTAATCTACTAATTTGGTGCCCTTGAATGAGTGGATATATACTTGAAGAATGAATGAAGGGAGGGAAAAGGAGCTGTAATTAATTAATGATACTCCTATACATTGAAAGAGAATTTGAGCTGGACAAAGAGAGGAAACACACTAGAATCAGTAAGCCTCAAATTGAGATTAGACAGACCATGAATCACGTGAATTATTCCCTGAATCCACGCAGCAGATGCCTCTATGTGCAGTTTGATTTTTTTTTTTTAATTAATACAGACATTTATAGTACTGATGACATGCATTATTTAACAAATTAAATGCTATAGATTTCTTGAACATATGCCTAATCTTCTGTCTAACGAAAATAAATTATTGCATATATATGTTCACATGCCCCGCTGCCAACTCTAGTATAGGGTGGACTTAGTTACAAGTCTTGAAGCAAAGTGAAGTGCACCCAGACGGTGCTTTATCCTGCTTTTAATGAAGTTGATCTCAAAAAGAGATAACAGAAAGAGTTAAAGGTAAGAGTGGGAAATGAATCGGTTATTGCAAGAGAAGAAAAGGCAGCTAATGAGTTTTGTGCATATGGAAAATGCAAAAGTGTAACGATTGTCTTGCTTTCTATTCAAAGCAAAACTTTTTATGGTTTGGGCACAGACTTGCAGGGAAGTTAACCATTTTTTTTTTGTTGCTTGACCCATGTGTAATTTTCTAGCGAAAGGGAATTAAATAGCAAGTTTTTTATTCTAAGTAATTAGCATGGAAGCAACAAATACATATAAGAGAAGAGAGAGCATATTCTTTCAATCAACAAGGTTTAAAGAAGAAGTAAAAAACCCTTATTTGTTGCATGAAAACATGGAGACACCAACCAATTAAGATTCTACACCGCTTTTTCTGACATCGCTGTCGCCAACTCAAAATGTACATTGATCTAAATTCTAGCCATAGCCATATACCTTCTTTCTTTTGCTTTCCCTTCAGCTTAGCTCATCTAAATGTCATCTCTTTTGCAACTATTTTTCTTTTGTTTAGTCCTCGATAAATAAGGCAATCAGGAGCACAACGTATAGCTTCCAACTGTAGTTTGAATTCGGCGAAAGACAATGAGAAAATAATTTTATATAAATTTATTAAGATTAGTATAAATAAATATTTATGAATCGGCTTAAAAAAAGATATATACTTATATAACTTCTCTTATTATGTAAATTATAAAAACAATTTATATAAAACTATAAAAGAGTATTCGACTACTGACCTTATATCTATTAAAAATTTCCAACACAGAGACTAGTCAATAATTTGATGAGAAAAGGTCATGATATTATCAATTTAAAAAGATACAAAGAGTAATGATGGAAATGGAGAAACAGGAGAATAGGGAGAATTTTAGGGGCAGGTGTATTTTGGATGATTCGTGTGTATATATTATATATTCATGATGTGAATTAAGCTTCTGGAACCAATTATTCATGGTGTAAACAAAGACATATACCTTGTAATGTTATGGATTATTATCCATAAGGACCCATCTTAGGAAAGGATGAGAAATCACACATGTTATTGACTTTTTTTTTATCATCAACTAATCTTTTAACCTAATCCCTCCTATCACCTGCTTTGACAAAGAATTTGTATAGCATGCAGGTTTAGTATAGTTTAGGTATATTTCACATGACACTATATTTCATAGCGTGAAGAAATATAATAATATTGCATTAATATTTTGTTCTAGAATCAGGATTATAATGCTTGATTTACATCTACGGTCTTATACAACCAAAAGGAAAACAGGAGGAAAATACACATGTTTTTTATAACATCAAAAGAAAATTACCGACATTCTTTTTATTTTATTAAATGGTGTCAGAATTTAAATATTTATTTAATTTTTAATGATAAAATAAATATTTGACTGTCAAACTATTAGCGAATCAATAAGAAATTTCTTAAAAATTTCCATAGGAAAAACATGTTTCCATGGAAAATTTCCATGCTCAGCAATGGCTCCACAAGTAATTCAAAGATTTCATTGAGTGTATAGCTTTCGATGTTTGCATTTATGAACTCTCTTGATTAATTAGTACGCTAGTGTTCATGCATGTTCTAGCTAACTACTCCCTTGGAAATAGTTTTTGCCAAGCTAGCTAGTCCTTCTCCTCCTGCTTCTGCACCTTTAAGTAATTTACTGATTGAAAATCTTACATTATATTCTAAATTCATTTTAAGTTGGTCTACGTTACCAAATTTTTGTGTGATTAGTGCCAATTATTAGATGAAAGGTTTCATTATTAACTTAATTGATAACCCTCGATATATATATATATATATATATATATATATATATATATATATATGTATATATATAATGAAAATAAACTTACTAATTATATATCAAAGTCATTGAATGATATTTAGATATCAATTTCAATTTGAGCTTATAATATTATCCCCTCGCTTTCCTTCAAACCATCCTTTCATAGGCCATATGACAATTGACAATAAATAAATAAATAAATGTTAACTGTATATCTAGAATTAAAGATACATTGGTGCCACACCTTTAATTTGTACCACATATAGTCATCTAAAGCAAGGTTTAGTAAGTTCAACAATACTTACCCTCTTTTTTCTAATTGAAATTCTTATGATATGTTTTGTCCAAATTAATAATTTCAAAATATGTTCATTGGAAGTTCTGAATACATACACATATAGTTTAGATTTTGACATGCACCAACTGTAAGTGAATTTTAAGATTTGAAAGCAATTCATTGAATAAATGCCACTATATGTAGTGAATTTTAAGATTTGAAAGCAATTCATTGAATAAATGCCACTATATGTACCACTTAATTATCACTTATCCATTACGAATGGATGTTTGATTATATGGTAAGGATTGTATTTTTCTTCTTGAGTTTTAATTTGTTAAAAGATTGTGACAAAATAATTTTATAAATTAACTAAATTTGATATAAACAAATTTATTTAAATTGATTTCAAAAATATATTAATTAGACAAAACCCAAAAATCTCTTACTGCTAAAAAAAATTAGCATTTACCCATTTAGCTAATTGACTTAGCCAACCCAACAAGCAGCTAGTCCTTTATTAATTAAGTAATTATAATAGTTAAATTTACAAATTAAAATTCACCGACCATTTCTCTTTTTTTTAAAAAAAAAAAAAAGAAAAATTCACCAAAAATTATTAATTTAGTTGGTTAGAAAATTATATATGTGCCCATGTTTGTAACTGTGTATATATGTTGAAAATGATTGAATATAAAGAAAAATTATTAGAATTTTAAATTTTTTAGAGCAAAAAGGATCCAAAAAAAATCCTTAAATATAACAAAATGAATAAGTTTTAGTGTATATAAAATGTCGATTTATTGATATTTTATTGTAATTGATGACACTTTATAGAACATAGCCAATATATTTAGTATTTTATCACCATAAAATGTTCGGATTTATTCTTATAAAAATTATTGGATGAACTTTAAACGTTTGTCATTAAATAATGCAATATGTATTCATAGCACATGAAAAGTAAATTTCATATTTCTCATGTACTAACCTCTCCATTCTTTCGGATTTTTCAGTCAACTAAAAGCTTGCAACCATGTTCATAACGCGGAAAACAATCCGTGTTGACATGTTTCATGGCTAATATAATCACGAAACCTTTTCATTATTTTGATTTATCACATAATTTAAAATTTATTAAATAATATCATTATCGTAAAGAGATCATAAAATTATTAATTATTTATGTAAATATATATTATATAAATAATATTTAGTTTTAAGATTTTAAAACTATTATTTACTTGTAAAAAATATTTTACATATTTAATCTAATTGATATTTTCAAAATTTACATAATAGATTCAGATTGTATTATAATTTTTCATCAAATATGTGGATAGGCAAGGGAAGTTTCCGAATCCTTGCGAATTTTTAGCCCGTTGTTAGACAACCTGACGTCGCGTTGTTCCTATATTCTCGGGTTAATTGCCACGTCATCAAAAGATCATCCTCGATGACGGCTACGTTTCGATTAGTCTCATTCCCGCATCCTTCTCCTGTTGCGTAATTTGACACTTTCATAGCAATACAAAATAATGAAAATCAAGTACACCCATTTTGTTCAAAGATGTAATTAGTGCACTTGCATTACTCATTATATGGACAACTCTACATTAACACTAAAAAAATATCATTGAAATTCTAATATGAAAGAAAATACGTACATGTATAAAAACACATAAAATTATTGCATGATTTATAATTATTTCTAAATTATTTTACTTAAAATATGAAAACAATTTTTATTACATTTCATGGGTTAAAAGAATTAAATAATTTTCAAACTTCAATAATAGATCAGAATGTTTCTCATTTTTTATTTTTTATTTTTGTGATTAAATTGAGATATTAAAATTATCAAAAGCAATTTCCCAATTGAACAATTTGGAGTGGCACAACATATGAATTAAATCCATTATTTATAGTACTCTTTTTTTCCCCAACAATAGATGAAAATTTTTGAATTGGTGGTTAGAATTTTCTAACTATGTATTGATTAAAGATAACAAAGAAAGAGATGTGGAGCCTAAAAATAAACTTGACAACTAAAAAGAAATAGAGATCTCTTAGGCAAGCTTTGTTCAATCTAGAAATTGGTAATGAAAAATATTGTCTCATGGTTCAAGATTCTTATAAACATAAATGCAATTTTTACTTATGAGATTAAGGTCATTCAAATAAGAAATAATATTTAGAAAACCATAGAGAAAATGAAATGAAATGACCTATAATTTTCATATGACTTGCATTTTATTCATATCTAGAATTCAACATATATTTCATTAATAATTAGTGTTGTGAATCAATAGTTGTTATTATCACTAATTTGTTGTGTACGTCAAATGATATGAATCAATCCATCTTTAGAAGAAACTATGGATTGAGAACAATATTGTCTACAATCTAGCTAGGTACTCATAATTAAGGCCAAGTCATACCATATCACAACAATCTAAAAAAGAAAGTAGGTTAACCTTATAAATTTCAATGCCAATATTATTTATGTCCGCTAGTTTTGTTTCAATGATATGATATGGACAATAGGAATTGTAATTATCTCCTTATTATGCTAGAAATATAATAATGAGTTAAACTACTCATCATGAGCCACTCAACTTAATTTGTAAACTAATCAAGTTTAATTTGATTTTAATTGAGTTGAATTAAAAAAAATTGAGCTTTCATATATATTGAGCTTGAGAATAAAAAATAAAATTCAATCCAATTCAAATAACATGATATATTAATGTGTAAAGCCACCATACATTATTATGAATTTATGAAATGTTAAGATGAGAGTGAGCATGAAAATTACTTGTACTTGAAATTCATTTATTATGACATTTTTTTAATAAAAAATCCATTAAAAATAAAATCAAGGATTTATTATTAATCGCCATCAGCCTTTGTGATGAGGATTGATAGCCTAATTTTAGCTCTCTATCATCAAGGCTATCCATTGGGTCTTTTCCACCAATAACTAGTTGAACTATTTAAGTAATATCACAAAACTATAAAAAGATGTTTGGAATAACATTATAATATTATGGGAGGTTTGGTTGTGAGAATTTGAGATTCTTATTTGGAATTACATTATTGGAAAAGTAAATTTTTAGAAAAATAATTCTAGAAATATAAAATTTTTATGTTTGGTTAGATATAAGATTTTCTTGGGAATTCAAAATTGATTTGTTTGGTTTATACCTAGGAACATTGAAAAATATTAATTTATATTACTATTATATTCCTAATGCAATTGTATGTTCATTTAATTAATTCATATATTTATACAATAAAATTTATTATAACTATCAATTTATACAATAAAAATCTAAAAAAATGTCTAATTACTTAAATAATAAAGGCTTCAACTTCTAATAATTTAGTTTTGATTTAGTAAATAAAATTGCATATAAGGTTATATATGTCTGCATATTATATTAATTAAAGATATAATTGTCCATGTATAATTATATAATTTATAATAGACATGGAAAAATACTTTTCCACCTCAAGGGTTATGACCCAAGTATTTAGATATTTAACTTTTCTAAGAATGTAATATTTTTGTATAAACTAAACATTAAAATTTAATATTTCTGAACTATTTTTCCTCAATAATCCTGCAACTGAATGCTCTCTACACTTGAGAACTATTTTATTTTTACATAGACAAGATGAGACAATATATATATATATATATATATATATATATATATATATATCTATTGCCCCTATGGCTATTCAAGAAAGTTTTCATGAATTTTTATAAACCATTAAAAAGGCTGCTCAATGCCCTTTATTATCTTTTACTTCGATCTTTGGTATACCTTGGATTCTTACTTGGGATTTCAAGACTACCAAATCTTGGCCTGAAGAATGGGAACCAACTTTGGCCATAAGTTAAGATGACCGACAGAGTAAAAGATTCTTTTAACATGTGTCTGTTAGGTTAGGGAGTAGTTAGCTGTAAGCCATAACAATCATTCTCGTTGGACTAAGCATAAATAAGAGGTGAAAAGAAAGAGTTAGGAACTTTTTGCAAACAATACAGTTATGAAAAAATTGTTTCCCATTCTTCTCCAAAGGAAAAAAAGAAGGTTTTCAAAAGAAATTTCAAAAAATCCTCTATATGAACCTCTTATGCAATTTTTTTTAGAATAAACCTCTTATGCAAAGTTAATACAATTTTATATAATATAAATTTAGGATAATAAATAAATATAAAATATTATTATTATAGCTTCTTCTAAAAGCTTCCAACCATATTGGCAAACTTTTATAACTTGTAATGTGAGAGTAAACATGCTCCATTTAATGATATTTGCAGTCACATATTCTGGTATTTTGAATAAGTTTAATTGAAAGGAATACAATAACAAGTTACCTACTAATCACACTTAAACCTCCAAACAATAATAACCAAAGCATCAAGGAATTAACTCATACTCATATATATATGAAGAATAAATCTCGCTTAAAAAGATATCAATATTATTCAAGAAAAAAATATAAAAATTTATAATCAAAATTATAAATCTATATATCTAAATTTTATCATGACAAATATATAAAAAGAATACGGCTACAACAGATATTGATCTTTAGTGTCTAGAAACGTGGAATAAGGTTTACACAAATTGAATTAACAATTTGCATTGTTAATGTGCTGGGAGAGGACAGATTGTTGTGTTCATCTCAACATACATATAAATATAAATAAATATATATATTGAAATTTTTAAGTGTTAATTATAATCAATTTGTTTAATAATTATAATTACTAATTTTATTAAAATTCTGAATTAAACTTTGAAATATTAATTTTTAAGATTAGCTATCAAATATATATTTAAAATTATTTAAAAATAAAAAATTAGAAATAACAATCATGTCATAAAAAATAATATTTTTTCATAGATATATAAAAATAAGTATAAGTTGGATCTGTATTTTAAGTAATTTAAGTAACTTTTGACTTAATTGAAATATTTAAATAGGATCCGCGTTATATTATTAAACATTTTAAGAGCAACAAATGTTAAAAATTTAAATTTAAAGTATAAGTTGGATTATCAAACACCTTCTTACTTGAAAACTCTTAATATTAAGTCTATCTAACTAAAATGAATATAAGTGATTAATGTTTAAACTGAAATTTACAAGTTCAAAATAAAAAAAAAACCCAAATAATTGAAAACTTTCTAAAAAACCAAATTCACTTGAAAATTTTGAATTTCTAAAAATTAATCCATTTGATAGGCAAAAGCCACTTGAAAATAGATAATCTTTGAAGAAATCAAAACCAAAATATCTCAATTAAACTAGTTAGCTGTTTCCTTTGATCTTAGTTATCACTTTAATAATAGATAACTTTGGTTTTAATATCTCATACTAATCATAAACCTGTGCACAGTATGATTATAATAATTAATTATAAATAAATCTAATAATTATTTTTATTAGTAATTACTTAATTAATAAAATAATTAAAATTAATATATAAATAATAATTAAAATTTTATTATTATTTTGTAAAAATTATTATCAAATAAATAAAATAATAAAAATAAAAAAATGATTAGATTAGTATAGTAATTTTTAACAATAACATGAATTTTTAATATTAAATAAAAAGTTATAATTTTACTTTTCTGTTGACCATTTTTGTTATCTTTTTAGTTTTTAAATTTTTTCAATGTGAAGAATGTTTATATTTATAAACTTTGTAAATTACTTTTATGTAAAAAAAACTTTTTGCATTGTTAAACTTTCTAAATTTTCTTTAGTTAATTTAAGAAAATATTAATATTTATTTTTATTAATGAATTAATTAATTATTTAAATAATTAAAATCAATGTATAAATAATTAAAATTTATTTTTATAATATATTAAAAATTTATTTTTATAATATATTATTATTTAAAGTTATTGTCAAATAAATAAAATAATAATTTTAGTGAACTTAAAAAAATTCATGCGTTGTGTGGTATGATAATAATAATAGTTTTAAATAATTTAATATATATTTTTGTTAAATAAAAAGTTAGCTAAATAACAAAAAAATTAATATTATTATTTTAAAATTATTATTAAGTAAATACAATAATAAAATAAAATTTATAATTAACTTAGTGTAATAAAATTTAATAATAATTTAATTTTTATACAAAAATAAAAAATTCATAGTTCACTTTTTTTATTTTATTGATTATGATTAAAAATTGATATATAAATAATAATTAAAATTTATTGTTATTTTAAATTATAAAATTACTATCAAGTAAATAAAATAATAAAAATAATATTATATAATTAAATTAGAATAATAAATTTTAAAAATTTCAATACAAAAATGAAAATTTATAATGTCATTTTTTCCCTTTTGTTGGTTATTTTTTTTAATTTTTCTTATTATATAGAAAACTAAACTCTGATTATTGTGAATATGAAAATTTTTAATATTATTAAATTTTCTAAATTATTTTTATGTGAAGAACTTTCTTTATTGTTAAGATTTCTACATTTTTTTAGTGAACTAAGGAAGTTAAATATTTAATTATTAGCTTACTTGTCACATGTAAAAATGAAAATATATTATATTATTGTTTGTCAAAAATATTATATTGCTAGTATAATTATTTGACAAATGACAAACAACTATTTAAAATTCAGTTTGATACCGAATTTCATATAAAAATTGATTTAGGGGTGTTGGTTTTACTTTTTAGAACAAAAGTATACTTTTTAATTTTAAAAATTTCATATAAAGTATTTGATTATTAAGTAAAAAAATTAATTAATATTTAAAATTTTAACAGGTTCAATTCACAAAATTTTTAGCTGATGAATGTTATTTATTTATGGATTGAAATCCATCAATTGCGTTATACATGTTTAGTAATTAGATAGAATCAACTATTCTTAATCGATAAAATAATAAATGTAAGTTAGTTCAATCAACTGATTTATAGTGTTTTTCTTACTTGGTAGTTATTTTTTAGTATTAGACAAATTTAGCTTTTTTATTTATAATATTCATGGTAAGATCAACCAAAAAAAGAATAAATTGAAATGAATTGAAAATCAATGAAAATTAATCAAAAAATTGATTAATCAATTCAGTGATTTTAATTTTAATTATATTTTAATAGTTTTTAGTTTTTAGCTTTGTTTGTATTTTTTATATTAAAAAGTAATCAACCGAATCAACCATATATTATATATTTTATACATAAATTTAAATATTATATGATTATATATGCATATTATGATAGATAATATTAATATAATATATATTTTCTGATAAAAGATGTATTTTTATATAAAATTATATTTTTTGGATAACCAACTAATTTTTTTAATAACTGAATCAATGATTTTTTATAATTATAATTTATTTTTTATTTAAAAATTCAAATTGCAATCAATCGGTTAATTTTTTAAATACTTATAATTCGATTAACGGATCTATAATCACATATAATTCATGATAGAAGGTAAGTGATGTGGTAGCAATGATGGGAAATTATTTGAAGCAATGGGAGCGGCAACATAAAAAAAAGAAAAAGAAAAAAAAGTTAGCGATTTCATGATTTCTACTAATGTAAAGTATTTGAAATTTTTAACTAAAAAAAACATAATTTGATTAAAAATGGCTCAACGATCAAAATACAAAGCCTTTAGTTGTAATATCCATCACTTTTTACCTAAATTCTATCGTTTAAGTCTTGAAAAATATATTTTTTTATTTTTAATAGTTTTTATTTTAATTATAATTTTTAATAGAAAATTTTTGTTTTGAAAACTATTTATTTTAGATTTTCTATTTTAATTAAAATTTTATTTTAGTGTTATTTTTTGCAATTTTACTATTTTAGTAAAATTATCTTATTTTATAATTTTAGCAATATAGAACGCATTTAAACCTCAATTTTATATTTTAAAGGACAACTAATAACATAATTCTACACAACAAATCCTAGTTGTCTTCTTTACGTGACTTACGCTGCGTCATTAAGTTACAAATATTTATCACATTTATGATTTGTTTTCTTATATGTAAGCTAAACAAATAAATTATAATTAATTATTTGATATATATATATATATATATATATATATATATATATATATATATATATATTATATAATGATCTTACAAAAATATAAATATTACCTAAATGCTAATATTCATGGTAGAAAGTTATTACAATATAATATACATTTAATTGAATTTTAATTAACATTATTCATTGTCTTATGATTTGTGCAATATAATAAGAAATTATAACATATTCCAAAATAATTAATATTCTTAATGATTATTTATATTAACTGCTAACTATTAGAAATTAGTTAAAATTTTATATTAAGCTCCCATTACCATTAACTTTAGCTACTCTTGAAAATTGAGTTTGATTATTTATTTATTATAAATGATTTTTTTTTTTACATAAACAAAAAATTAAAAGTGATATAAATTATCAGAATTTAAACTTTTAACTTCTTATAGTTCGAGACAATCGCTCAACTACAAAACTAACAGTGAAGTATTAAAGTATATGATAAGTATGTTTAGTATTATTATTGTAAAAATTCAAGTTTATTTATGAAATTATCACATTTTTAAGTTTTAAAAAATATTTTTAATTCATTAATGAACGTAGTTTAATTATATTATTTAACTAATTCAATAGATTTTAATAAAATTTTTAAATATTCATTCGTTTTAAAATTAATTTTTTGTTTATAAAATTTATATTGAAAATTATAATAAATTAAAAAATATTATATTTTCTATTTTTTACTCTAAAATGAACTACTGCTGATCACAATGCCAAACTTATCGTATTTTTCATATCCTGACTTGGGCTAGGGATCAGGTTGTTGAAACTGGACAAGAAATAACAGCCCAGTCCACCACTGCCCACCCACAAAACCACCACCTGCGTCCGTGAAGTTGGTCTCCGGCTGTAGTGATTGGTGTGGTATAGTTATGGAAGTGAGAGCTGGAGTTGTAGAAGCAGAAGGAACGGCGACTACCCTCTTGATACGACACCTTCCTGAGGCCATTCCCCATGACACTCTTTCCCGTCTCTTCGGCCACTACGGTGCTATTTCTATCCGTCCTTGCGCCGCCGGAAGGTCATTCTCTTGTTCACCCTTGTTTGCCATTTAGCATTCTTTGGTTATTTGTTAAATTCTTAGTGGTTTCATAGAATAAGGTGACCCAAATAGCCCGATGGGCTCTGCACATACATTTTTACATGTCAATTATTTGGAAATGCATTAAAGTTTTCTGCTTTTTGATATCGTAGTGTTTCCCATTGTGTTTGCTTTATTGGTTCTTTTCTTTTTGAGTTTTCTATAATGGGTTTTGGTTTTGCGTAAACAGTTTATCATTTTGCTACTTCTCAATGCAGACTGAAAAACTGTGCATTTCTGGATTTTAAAAACGAAGGGTTGGCTTATCAAGCGCAACGTCAGTTGCATGGGTAGATTCTGATGGTCCTGCAGAGAATTTTGCTTTCCTTGGCTAATTGTTTGATCAAATTTTCTTGTGCCTGGTTTTGTTTCTTTTATTGCTTTATTACTCTCTTCCCTTGTTTTGTTGCTCTTTTGGGTTACCTTTGTTTGTCCCCGTGTTTGTGATAGTCTATTTAAAGAAATAAGCTGTTAATTGTTGTCCTGTAATGGTTTGTTAGGTTGAGGTTTCTTGGTAAGGTCTTAGCAGTGGAGAGAGCTAATAAGCCAAATAAAGATAATAAGCATAAACAAAGTGAAGAAGCTCAGTTGGGGAAGGATCGTGCAGCAGCAACTCCTGGACAAAAGGATGCTTCCGTGGCAAGAGATCTTGGCAATGATTCTAAGTCTGTACCGACTAGTGAGCCCATTGCTGCAAGGCTTGGTGTGGACTACCCGTTTCCTCCTCACTTGGAGTATGTTTTCCCTTTTGATTTTTTTTTTTTTGACCTTTGTGTGTTTATTTCTTTATATGCACATATTGCAAAATACTGTCACTAATATTATGCCTTCATTCAGAGCGTGTGACACCTGTTTTGCAAGTTCATCAATTAGATGTTGAATACTTGGAGGAGCAAAATTTTCCTTATTTCCCATTAGTGTGCTACTAGAATCATCTAGACTAGATTAAACATGGTTTGGTTCTGCTACAGATATGCTTATCCTCCTCCGGATGGAAACATTCTGACCAACATTGTAAATGCTCTTATTGCTGTTCCTCGCTTTTATACACAGGTTATGTTCATTCTCTTATAAATTCATCGAATGATTTTATATATATTTCTTCTTTCAGCTTAACAGTTACATTTTGTAATATTGTTTTAATTTAATCAGACGCAAGTATCTTGGATCATGCTGTTTACATGTGAACCTTTAAATTATAGGTGTTGCATTTGATGAACAAAATGAATATTCCAGCTCCATTTCGAATGGCACTGCCCACTCCACCGCTACCACCTTCAGTACCTGCTCCCTCACCACCACCCCTACCTCCCCCTACTGTAGCTGCAAAGCCACATTTGGCAGATTTATCCAGCAGTGAGTCAGAAATGGAGTCCTCAAATGATGTATATTCACGCTTTCCAAAATGTCTCTGTTTCCCTAGTTGCAGACATATATGTGCTTGTTTAGCATATGAAAATATCTGTGCTTGCTTAATGGATGAAAAACTTTGGGCCATCTTAACTGGCAGCATGTTTGGTCATTGTTTCCCAGTATTTAAAAACTGAAAGGCATCTTGTTATTGTTTTTCTGCATGGGAACACGGCTTTTTTTTTTTTTTTTTTGGGATATGTGTGTAAAGGTACATATACTCATATTTTTTACCCTGTACTTTATGTAGAGTAGATCGAATTCTTTTTTTCTTTCTAGGGAAATCCTCAAGGTGTCAGTGTGATAGCCATTGCTGGCTCCATTACAATATAATTGTTTGGCCAATAAATGTTTGCAGGAGGTTGATGACGAAGCCTCTTCTATTGGAACTTCAAGAGCAGTTAAATCTGGACGAAAGCGTGCTAGACGAGAAGCAATTTTAGGCCCTGCAGTGGATAAAGATGTAGTTCATGAGGACGTTGGAGTGAAACCTTCTTCTCTGGTTCCAAAAGAAATTCCTGTCATAAAAAAGAAGAACCCTGTGTTACAGGTCATATTCTTTCTAATTGAAAGCATCCTTTCTAATTTAAGCTTTGAATAGTTGTGAAATGTGCGTGTGAAGTGCAAGGTGCACGCCTTTGTACCTTAGACCGTGAAAGATGGGCTACAAAGGCATGTGTCTTTGTGCGATTTGGACTTAAAGATAAGGTGCTTCTTGTGTTATTTTGGTTTTTTATGTGTTTTATTTTAGTTAAATATATCATATATTCTGAGCCATCTATTTATAATCTGAACCATCTATTTTAAGTTTTAAAATAACTTAGTGACACCTAATAATCTCAAGAAAAAATTTAAAAAAAAAAAAGAAGGAAGAGTAGGGCAAAAGACTACAACCCACCTGCACATCATAGACAAAAAAGAGAGAAAGCAATGAATCTGCTTCTGCAGTTGCTAGAGCTAGTGATGTTGAAGAGGAGGCCTATAATACTTGATCACTTGAGGAAAAAAATGTTGAGTCCTCATCCACATCAAGTGCTAGGCCTAAGCAAGTAGAAAAGGTAAAAACATCTTCTCAAAAGGGGGCTAATAGTCCTCGAGCACTTAAAGATGAGGAAGAGGTGGATTTTGAAGAATCTGAGGAAGAAGAAGATGATGATGTAGCGATTATATTGATTTTAATGATGATAATTGATGACTATGGATCATAGTTATAGTTTTATGGAAGATGCTTTAGGAATTGTAGTTATAGGACTATAATTATAGTTCTATGTCTCTTGAACATGATCTTTTTCTTTTATCTTTTTTTGATTTTATGTCTCTTGAACATGGTAAGTTTATAACTTTATGCATGCTTTGGTTTTTAGTCCTATTAGCTTTATTTTAAAATTTTTTTGCGTCTAACTTCTGTAAGGTGCGCACCTGCACCTTGTGCCTCGGTTTTAGGACTCTTAGTGCCTTCGGGTGCCTTTCGCCTTTAACAACTATTTTGAAGTACTCATATACTCCTTTTGTTTTTTCACAGATCAAAATTGTACCAAAAGTAACTCTGAATGAACAACAAGATGATTGCTTTATGAAAGAATCTGTGGAGCCAGACAAAGATGGGTTAGATCATAAACCTTATGCTACTCCAGAAGAAATAGAGAGTAACAAGCTGGCTCCAGAGGAAATTCTGTCACTTCCAAAGTTCAAGGTAATGAAGTTGGAAATTTTAAGTGATTTCTGTAGTCAAAGGAATGCATGTTATTGAATGTAATCTGATATTTTTGGAACTGTTATTGAACATGGTCTGTATGAAGTTGATGTTAATCTATATTCCAGAAATATTGTATGTAGAACACAACATGACTGTTATAGCAGTTATTCAAATGTGTTTGGTAATCCTAATGTTTGATTTATTTTTTATTTATTAGTCTGTACTGGAAATTTTTGTAGTATTTTGCTTCTTCATTAGCGTTGAGCTACAAATATTCTCTTGCGTACGATTATGAGAATTCTTATCACTGTCTGATTGTGTTTCTGGATGTGACAAGAATAAACAGTCTGTCATGATGATTGTTCCTGATTGATGAAACTATAGAACAAGAAATCACACTTTCATTGCAGCTGCTGGGTACTCTAGAGTATACTGAATTACAGAGGATATCTGTGGACATCTGTCTGTTTGTGTTGCATTCAAATTTATCTTCCATATATCTTTTTTATTTTGTTTTCATGTGTGCTTTAAAGGCTTTAAACATTGACTTTGATTAAATGTCTTAATCTTATTACTGGTCACTTGGAAATTATAACTAATATTTTGAAGTGTGTGGATTCCATTATAACAAAAACAACAAAAATGGAAGTTTATGATACCTGATTGAAGTCTCTATAATTGTAGATGGATTTCAATGCTTCATGGCAATTATTTTACATTTTCTTTATTTTCCCTGGATGTGTTTTTCTTATTGCATATTAGTGCTGTTGATGGAGAATTACCCATATGAATTGCGAAGAGCTTAATCTTTCTTGAATTGTGCAGAACTATACAGTTGGAAATCCTACATCTATATTGTACATAAAGAATTTGAGCAAGGATGTAGTTGCTGACGACTTCATCTACATATTTGGTGAGCTGAAAAATAAGTTTTTTTGTTGTCTCTCATATCATCTTTCTAGCAACTTTGACAAGTTAGCTAATGAAATGGTTATTCTCCAAAGTCATTGTTGTGCACGGATCCTTAATGCTTAAACTTTTACTTTTTGCCGATATACTGTTGCTAGGATACCTAGCCATTTATTAAAGTGAAAGTTTTGGCTAATTATCCCTTGCTTGGAATATACTGAAGGATCATTATTTGGAAGTTATGAAGCAGCCAAAATTGGCCTTAATGTGAAGTTAATGCAGGTAATATCTATTCTTGGACTTCTGATTTTTGGATGAAACACTACATGTCTGTTCAAATTTCAGGTGCTGGGCAGCAATATTTGGTCATTTCAGCCACCAGATTACATCAATTGCCTTTGTTTCATGTTGGGATGATTTGTTCTTCAAAGAGAAAAACGGGCTCATTTATGTTCATGATGAGTAGGACTGGTCAATGGAAGATGGACAGATAAATTTAAAAAGAATTAGAAGTTCATTGTCTGCTCCATCTGTTAGGATTTACTAATCAAAGGAGTGTGAGAAAAATTGTTTTAGCCTTGACTGAGTTTTAAAGCCAACAGTGTTAAAGTGCAGGCTTGCTACATTGTTTAAAGTGGTTGGCTTTTCTCTCATGAAAACTAAGATTTGGCATTATGCACAGTAAGTTGCAAGAGGATGCTTGGAGTTTTTTTGCATTGGGGCTTTTGGCAGAATTATGGATATGAATATGCATGATCTTAATACTTCATCATACGTAATTTTATGTCTTAGTTTGTCTTTGAAAATGATCCAACATTCTTAAATCATTTAAACTATCCAATTGTGAATACACATGAAATTTTGTTATAAAATCACGTTTGTTGGCATGACATGTCATGCATGCAGTTTTGATTTTGCATCAAAATTAAAGTGCTATGGTTGCCTACTTTTGACCTTGGAACTAATGAAACTTTTGAAGTTCAGGAAGGAAGAATGAGGGGCCAGGCTTTTGTTACATTTCCATCAGTTGAACTTGCCCATCAGGCTCTGGTATGAATCTTTTGGGATCCCATGCTTTTCTAGCACATGTAAACTTTTAATTATCTTTTTCCTTCTTTCTAATTTAGAATCACATGAATGAGGTTTATATAACAACTATATCACAATGCATCTCTCCTTTGTCATATGTGTTTCATTCATGCCTGCAGAATCTGGTAAATGGATATGTTTTCAAAGGTAAGCCAATGATCATACAGTTTGGCCGGAATCCTTCAGCTGGGAAGCCAAATTAGATGAGATTTGCCTTGATAGGAGGGAGACACATGTACTATCACTTCTCAAGGTTTGGTTCTTACTAATTGTTTCTCTATTTTAAAGGAAGTGGAAATGAAATGATACAAACAGAGTTCGATTAGATTCTTTGCCCGTTTGATGAATACAAGTCCCAAGTTTAATTCAAAGATCAAGAAAAAGAAGATAAATCCTTAAAATCTAAACTAGATTTCTAGAAAACTTGTTTATAACAACCTGAATTATATGATTTAAGTCTTGTTAATTTCAATTCTAAATTAACTAAGTAATTCAAGACCTAGATTAAACTAGTTCTGTGAAATTATTAAGATTACTCAACAATCTCATAAAGTCCACTCAAAAACTCAAAAAGAGAATCAATCGCACAAGGTTTAAATAAAACTTATATTTTATTAATGACCAAATAGGGCTTAAATGCTTTTTACAAATGTTCAGAAAACTTTAAAAAGTTCTCTCTAATTCAGCCTTACAAGTTCTAACTGAATTTACAAGTCCTAATCTTATTAGGATAAACTAATCTCATTCATACATAAAGATTAAAAAGAAATAATCAAATTGGTTGCTAAGATCTATCTTAACTAATTTCTAGTATTAAAACACTTTATTTCAAGGTTCCTTACATAAGTAAATAACTAACTAAAGAATTTTAACTAAAAGAAACTTACTATTTAGCTAATGAGCAGAATTTCTTATAGCATTAGAAAGACAATGTCAACTAAGCAAATCTGGCATGAATTTGTCCTTTGGGCTTAGGTCTTATACTTTGGCCGGATGGTATTGAGCTTTGGTTCTTTCCATCAATTAGCTCCATTGGATTAAATTAAACATTTCACTTGAAGAGTCGAAACTCTCATCCTTATGCATTTGGATTTCACATAATCTTTGGTCTGCTTAGGCCATTTCTTTCTATATCTTTCTTTGTATAAAAACTTCAAGTGTATCTTTAAATTTCTTTAGCCTTCATCTTATAATTGGACTTTGAAGTTGTAATGGATCTTTATTTGACTTGGCTTGGCCGAATGCATCATGAAAGGCTCAAACTTCCAAAGTATGAGTGATGCAAGGACTTGAATAATTAACTTTCGGGATGGGAACCACTTGATTGGTCCTGTTTGGAACAAACAAATTCAACTAGATTGTCTTATTTTAATTATAAAATTTTATTGTTCATTTGGTGTAGGTTATGCATTCTCTGTTTTGAAATAGACACAGAATATGAATCTGCCACCAAAGCTGGTGTGCATTTGTACTCATGTTCGCTAGGTGATGCATTGCTACCACAACATAGATATTTAATTAGCTGCTGTCAATGCTGTGCAGCCTCACAAATAGGCTGCTTCCTGCAAGCCTGCCTTCTTCCACCGTTGAAATAACTTGGTGTAGATCAATTGTATGCCGAGAACAGGAAGAAGGAAGGATGGAAACAGGGGTGTATCTGAGAAAAAGAGAAGGAATGTCCATTTCTTAGCTTCATTTACTTGGTTCTTCTCTTTTACCTCAATGTGAACTGTTGGCAATATTCATTTCGATTATTTGAGAGAGATTGATATAGAGGATTACAGGTATTCTTGTACATTCTGCTTGGATTTGGTAGGGAGTTCCCAGCTTGCATTTCAAAAACAAGTAGGCGTAAATTATTCTGAAGACTCTTGATCTGATATATTATACGGAGTTGGGACAAAATCTGATATATTATACGGAGTTGGGCACTCTGTCCCAACCACAACGAATCTTATATGTTCTCTTTCCCTACAAATTCAACAATGCATCTATTAGTCCTAGGTAAATGAACTGATCATGCAATAAACGCTAGCTGCAACAGTAACGCACATGATTGTGGATACGAGGCTGTGGCAATGCCTAGTCTTGTGGTGTTTGACATTGATAACAGCAAGCTCCTAATGAATAGAGAAGCATAAATGTGGAAAATTAATGTGGCTAGACGCACTGAGGCTCTGTAGGACATCGGAGCTGGTAATTTCAAGATATGGAACAGTTAATGTTCGACCAAAAAATTTCAAGATTCAAAATATGGATGTCATTTTCTTCAATTTTAGACATTTAAGTGCATCAAAAATTTTGAAATTCTATATTTTATGTATTAAGTTTACCATAGTGCTGACAGAAGAGTCTCATAATGATACAATAATTAAGTATTTATTTTATAATGGAAGGGATCCATAGTTCAAACTCTAACAATCTTCTTTTTCTAAGCATTGATAAATAAAGAACGCATGCAAATGTAAGATGAGTTGTAGCTAGAGTAATCTCAGGCTTCCAAGTACTTGCTGCTGTATTGGTTGTTATTAGTTACTTATGTTGAGGTTAAGAAAGAAGGCCTCTCTCTCCACTTCACAAATACAACAACAAAACCAAAAACCAAAACAGCCCTTTTGTGTCAAAATTCTTGCAGGCTGTTTTCCACAACTGAGCAACAACAACAAAAAGCAAGACATTTACTTTCTCTCTCACTTAAAAACATAACAATCCAACATGCCGCTCAACAACTCCACTCTCATCTACTAACCACTGGCTTATTGTTTAACCATTTCATTTTCATCTTCAATACTTTGCTTAGATGCTATTCTCTTAGAAACTCACCCCAACTATGTTTCCTTCTCTGCCACCAACTCCATCAAGTTTACACCTTTCACTTTCCATCATTACCACCCCCTCCATTTGATAGCTTTGCCTATACATTCCTTATAAATGCCTCCACCAATTCTTGTAGCCTGTCCATAGGAACACAGCTCCACAGTCTTGTAACCTAATTGGGTTTTCAATAACATGTCTATGTGCAGACTGCTCTTGTACGGTGCTGTTGGGTTATTGAGTAATGCTCTGCTTATGTTTGATGAAATGCCTGTGAGGAATTCGGTTGCATGGAATGTGATGATTACTGGTTTGGTTAAAACAGGTGAGCTTGAATTTCCAAGGTCTGTTTTTGATGAGATGCCTGAGAAAAATGTTGTGTCTTGGACTGGGATTATTGATGGGTATGTGAGGATAAATAGGTTTAGTGAAGGTTTGGCTATGTTTCGAAGAATGGTTGTGTTTGAGGGTGTCAAGCCGAGTGCTATAACTATTCTTGCCATTTTTCCGTCTATTTCCAATATGGGAGAGTTGAGGGATTGCAGGTTGATACATTGTTATGGAGAGATATACGTGTTGCTAATTCAATTATAGACACTTATGCGAAATGTGGTTGTATAGTGAGTGCATCAAGATTTTTTGAGGAGATTTCAATAGAGGAAGAATTTGGTGTCATGGACGTCCATCATTTCTGGATTTGCAATGCATGGGTTGGGAAAGGAAGCAGTGACAAATTTTGAGAGGATGGTGGAGAGGATGGGTTTGAAGCCCAATCGGGTGACATTCTCGAGTGTTTTGAATGCCTGTAGTCATGGAGGATTAGTTGAAGAAGGACTTTGAGTTTTTTGAAAAGATGGTGAATGAATATTGCATAGAGCCGGATGTTAAGCATAATGGGTGTTTAGTAGACATGCTGGGCAGGACAGGGAGGCTGGAAGAAGCTGAGAAATTGGCTTTGGGAATTCCTAGCGAAATTATTAATGTTGTCATCTGGAAGACTCTTTTGGGTGCATGTAGCTTTCATGGTAATATTGATATGGGTAAAAGGGTAACAAGGAAGATAATGGAGATGGAGAGAGGATATGGAGGGGATTATGTGCTTACGTATAACATTTTTGCTGGTGTTGGGAGGTTTGAGGATGCTGAGAGGTTGAGAAGATTGATGGATGAGAGAAATGCCTTCAAAGTTCCTGGCCATAGTCTGGTCTGACTAGTTCCAATGATGGGTCAGAGAGATCTGGACAGATTTGTCTCTTGCTTACAAGTTCCAATTCAAGTTAAAACTAGTTGCTCATAACCATTCTGAGATCACTACAGAGATGCTTCTGGAGTTGCTCCAGATAGCTCTACGTTTCAAATTCTTATTATTGAACACCTATTCTGAAGCACATAGTTGAAATCATGCTGGGAAATGGAGATGGCATGTGCGGCAGAGCATGACAGGCATGTGGGCTTATGTAGACTAATTATTGCCTCTTTTTCAGTAAGCCCATGTCTGGACAAGTAGGTAAACAGGTCATGGAGGCTGTTCAATTTGTTAATGCATAGTGTATGAGGCTCCTTTGCAACTGCACTGCGGCTGACAGACTACCAAAGTTTTAGTGACTGGCTGATTTCCCTTAAATTTGAAACAAGTTCATGAGACATTCTATGGGACCAGTTGTCCTGGTTGCTCCCCGTGCCTTTTATTTCAATCTAATTGCGAGAAAAAAAACTGGAGCTTCTCAAGGGGTTTAAGGGGAATGTTCCTTTTTGAATGACAGACATGCATGTGGCAAGAAACTAAAGAAACAATATATGAAAGCTATAGTTTCATTAAATATTTATACTCAGCTAGAGGAGCCTTCAGACAACATTTTTGAACAGTACACAGCTGACACAGTAAAATAATGTAGGCAAAATCAGCCAATGACTTGAGAAAATTCATTTCCATTTCAATGGAAAATTCTTGTGTCACTCTTCTGCACATTAGCTATGCATGTTCCTCATTGTTCTTATCTTTTCCCATTTCCAAACCTACTGTTGTATTGGAATAAATGTATTTCTTATTATAAAATCTTTCTCCAAGTTATACTTTCCCTGCCTTGAATTCTCTCTGCACTGCATCAGCTCAATAGAACTTGCATATGCCCGTTGTGATATTTGTCATTTCATAGATGTTTACCTACGTTTCATGTTTTCTTGTCTTTTAAATGGCTTTTTCTGAAGCCAATGGATGCATGAATTGCATGGAGATATATGAGGGTTATCTGAAAATCAGCGTTGGGACGTCAAATTCGCTCCTTAGGTATTCAATTAGACAAGTTGATATGTAAATGGTGATTTCAAGATATCAAGGACCATAAATAGAATATCTCTTCAAAAAATTATTTGTAGATTAACAAAATGACAATAGGATAAGACTATTTACACTATGAATCTGTTGAAGTTTCATTTGTATTAAAAATGTGGAAAATGTTCTCCTCAGTGAAACTGGTAATAAAATCTATCTAATCCTACACTAAGTCAAAAAGTGTGACAGACAGAAGTCAATAGATTTTAACTGTGTAGGAGATTATCACTGCCAGCTCTGATCTACGAAGTAAAAATTTTTATGCTTCAAACCAATTAGCCATTTAGTGCCAAATCCCCAAAGTAACAGCTATGCTAAAGAGTAGCAAAAGGGTTGTGTGTCCTGGCAGGATGGATGCCCTGAAAATCCAGAAAAATGTCTTTAAATATTCGTTTTTTGGCTTTTGAAAAAGATGAATCAGAAATGATACACATTGCTGCATGAATTAGGAAGTAATTGCACTTGAAATTCTTGAAAATACCTGCTCTTCTTCTTTTATTGTTGTACATATGCCATTACAGGAGGAAGAATGCCAAACAGAAAACAATATGCATAAACTCCTGCAAAATCAAGTGCTCTTAAAAGGTTGATGGAAAGAAGGATCCTATGAGAATAGGAACACTGAGAACCAAAATTGTTACAAATGTTTGGTAAAATGAATTAGGCAAGCCTTGCTTAGTTGAGGTAGCAAAATACTTAGTGCCATCAAACAAAGCCCTCCCTGCATTTCCACAGTCTTTCCCACGAGAAAAAATTATTGCTCCAACTCTTCCAGCTCCATATCCATTTAAAAGCATTTGAGAATGAGAGCTAACATGTTTTTCAGAAATGATTTTCATGAATACCAAATCCAAGGTATCAACCAGCTGTTTCGGAAAGCTAACAGCATATCCGATCAAACTAGTTGTCAGAGCAGAAAATGCAAAACCTTGAACAGCAGATAATGCAGAAGGATTGACAGAAAGCACGAGGGTGATAGGGTCACTAGAGGGGGCAGCTGTGTTAGTCCCAGCAAGCCCCAAAACAATCAAATTCCATGATAAAGCCATGATCAAGGGAGCTGCCCCACCAATTAGTACTGCTTTTCTTGATTCAGATACACTGTTACCAGCAATCTTGCATATAAAAGGGGTGATAACATGGAACCCCAATGTGAGTACAGTTACAGGTATAGCAGGCAAGATTTGATGAAACAGTCCATGAGGAATAAGCAAAGGAACCCAACACATTAGTTCTAGCCACAGATAGACCAATGCCCACTAGTGCAGTTATGGATAAAAGCATAAGAACACATAAAAGTCTATTTGCAGTATCGATGAACTTGAATGGAAAGAATGTAATCAGAATCCCGACAACAAGTGGAAACAATGTATAAGCTAATACAAGATTCATCCATGGAAACCACTGAGACACTATTGAGCCAATACCAGAAACACAGGCCACTAACAAAGAAAAACTCAAGCTAGCATAAACCACAGCCACTACAGCACCAAAATGACTCCCTAATGCTTTAGTTGCAAGGCCAGTGAAGCTCACCTCGACAACCCGATCTTCTTGGATAGCAGCAAAGCTGAGCTCAGCAACAAGTAGAATGGAAGAAATTACATAAACCCAACAACAGAAAATGACAATGGTTGACGGAAATGAGCCTGATCTAATGGTTGCAGCAGGCAAACCCAGCATTCCAGGCCCTGCTGCAGTTCCAATAATCAAACTAACAGCACCCCAGAAATTCTTTTCATTCGGTTCTTTGGTTTCTTAAGGCTTATTGGTATTTGTAAACTTGTGATTGCTGACTTCACCAGCATGAGAAATAGTGGAAGTGAAGTATTGTCTTGTAAAGAGCACCTTGGAATGAAAATGAGGAGGATTTTAATGTGTGCAGTGAACTTGTTGACTGGTGCAATGTGGGGCATGGGGAATCTTGGTTGGGTGGTGAAGGGTAAAAGATTGAATCTTGAATGTGCGAGTGAAATGGGTATGGTTGGACAGTAGGGGAGATGAAGCATTTTGTTGAGATGATTGATTTTTGGAATCTTTGAAATGAGAATCTGTCTATCTTCGATACTGCATACACTGCTAGGATTTAACATAAAAGTGTCTGTAGCCATTCTCTGGTAAGAACAATAAACCTAGGACTTAATTAGAAGTAGAGGTGTATTACTTTTGTTGTCATTGGCCCATGTGGACTGTGGCCTTCTAAATAACTGATAGCCCAGCAACCATGTTAACCTTTTCTTTTTATTATTATTATTTTTTAAAAAATTTTATGCAGAGGAGGGCTTAAAGCGAAAACTACAAGCTAGCTAATCTACTCTTACCAACCTGTGTCGATGCCATTAAGAACCTCACAAGTGGCCATACTAATAAGAGGAGTTAACCGATGATCAAACTAAAGATTAGTATAACCACCATTTCATACATATTGAATAGCCTCGGTGTTTAACAATG
Source organism: Omphalea diandra (assembly GCA_949677035.1). Classification (NCBI taxonomy): domain Eukaryota; kingdom Viridiplantae; phylum Streptophyta; class Magnoliopsida; order Malpighiales; family Euphorbiaceae; genus Omphalea; species Omphalea diandra. Next base: position 66,180 of record CATIWR010621510.1, on the reverse strand, counting down.
CTAGCAACCACGCTAAATGTGGGAGTTGTTTGTTGCTCTTTCAATTCAAATCACATGAGCCACCAATATATATATTGTTATGGGTCCAAAGACAATAATCTGACTCTTAAACAAATCAGTATGCTAACTTCGGCGAAAAAACATCATTAGCTTCCCACATTATTCAAATATCCAAGCCCCCATAATCGTGGAAAGTTGGTTTCAACTGTAAGAGCCATGAAAGCGCGGTTGGAAGATTGATTATGCATCGTATGATTAGCCTCTTGGACAAGAACCACATTATCAATAATTTGTCGCTATGGTACAAGACCGCTTTGTACAGTTTCTGGTATTTTCTTCAATCGATTAACCTAATGAGCAAAACAGTGAGAAGATCTCTATAATCTTAACTTTTAGAATAAGCACAAGGAGATTATTATTCTTCTCCCCTCCTCCATACAATCGTCCACCTGAGTTTTTAATGGTTAAGCATAAGAGTGGCTTTGTAAGAGAAATAAGACCAAACTTATACCTTTGAAATTTGAGTCTATGTGATAGGTTGCCCTCAAAAAAAATTGCAAATTAGGCATAATTACGCTCTGCCACTACATCTCCCATAAGTGTATCCTTAATATAATTTATATTTATAATAAATCAATGATGCTTAGCATAATTAGGTTCTTATTTCTTTTCTTTTTTTTTCCCCCTCCTAAATAGGTACTTCACTCTTTATATTATTATTATTATTATTAATATCATTGCAAAATACAAACATTTAAAAGATTAAAATAGTTTACAATATTGTAATATTAAGTGGGAAAGACTTTCCATCAAAATACTATAAAAAAAATTGCGTATTTGTTATGCTTATGAGATATTATAATACCTTAAATATTTGAATTTGTTCTGAAATACTATGCAGGGGCGGAACCACATAGTAGCTAGGGGGCCATGGTCCCCAAACTTTTAAAATTCATCAAGTTTATCCATGTAAAATTTGGAAAAATATATATTTGACCCCTCAAACTTTTATAATTTATTAATTTTATTCACAAATATTGTAATATATATATATATGTGTGTGTGTGTGTGTGTGACTGTCAAAGTTTTAAAAATTTTATTTTTCTCTATAAATTTTATATAGAATTTTTAAAATTATGTATTTGGCCCCTTTAAAATTATAAAAATTACATATATTCTCTACAAATTTTGTACAACATTTTTAAAATATATCAACTCTTTTTTATTTTTGGCCTTCTTAAATTTAAAATTCGGGCTAATCCTCCGATATTATGCATGATAAAAAGATTAGGGAGAGAAGAAATTTTATTTTAAAGGAAAGAGAAGAGAAAACAGAAATTATATTTTAAAATAAGATCATATAAGAATTTAATAATTTTAGATAAATATAGTTAGAATAAAAATTTTCAAATCACACTCCTAATATGAAATATAAAATTATAAATTTAATTGTAATTACAACTTATTATGAAGTGAAAAAAAAAAGTTGGATAATAATTAGGCTACAAATAGAATTGATTTTAATTAATTGCTAGGTGTTAGGTGAATAAAATTGAGCTGGAAAAGATTACACAATTGAATCTTATTAGTACAAATATTAGTGATAAATCCGTACATTTTATTGTCTGATTATAATAATAAATGTTAAATAAATTTAATATGTATTTTTATTTAATAATTAATCAATTAATTAAAATTAATGTACTAATAATAATTAATATTTATTGATATTTGTAATTAGATTTTTAAGTGAATAAAATAATAAAAAAGAATTATAATTAAATTAGTATAATAAATTTTAATAATAATATACTTATTTCAATAAAAATAATAAAATTGCAGTTCTAAATTTTTATTTATTATTTTCTCCTTAATTAGTTTTATTTTTTTATATAGATAACTAATATTTATTATATTAAAATTTTAAACAAAATTAACATTGAAAATTTTCATATTATTAAAATTTTTAAATTAGTTTTATATAGAAAACTTTTTATATTGTTAAACTTTCTAAATTGTTTTTATGTGAAATTTTTTTGTTAAACTTTATATATTATTTTTTAATTAATTAGTAAATTAAATATTTCATTATTAACTTATCTATTCTATAATAAAATAAAAATATATTATATTATCACTTATTAATATAATTATTATTAAATAATAAATATTTATTTAAAATTAAATTTACAATCAAAATTAATTATACATATTTTCATGATTGATTTCTCTCATAAAACAAAAAATTCAAAATTGAGCTGGAAGACAACTTACAAAGGTTTGTAAGCATTTTGCTCCACAATTTCTCACCAACTTCTGTATGATTGAGGTTGGCAAACACCACAAAAAATTAAAGAAAATGGAAGAAAAGAATGTGCCTATTTTTATCCAAACAAGTACTAGCAATCAAAGGCAACAAAGGGGTGCCACGTTTCCCATACCTTTTTATCTCATGCGTCTAATATGACCCACAAATACCGGCCAACGAGAAAAAAAAAAAAAAATCTCAAAACGACGCAAAAACCAAAACCTTATCCACAACGCAAACCCTTAGATTCCCATTTGTCCACAATAGATCGCGAAATCCAACGATTAATATGAAACCTTGACCAACTCTTAACTACTCTTGAATTTCATGTTTGTTTTTTTGCTTTCTGCTTTCAAGAAAACTTTGAGGAAAGTGTGCTTTGTTTTCAGGAGAGAGATAAAGAAACAGAAACTCACTTTTTTCAAAGGAAATAAAGAAAGCAAAAGCAATCCAAAGACTTCGTCTTCAAACAAAAACACAGATACCCGCTTCACGTTTCCTAGTTTTGTCACTGGGTAACTGTTATTTTCTGGTTTTCTGGAAGAAAGTTTGTATCTTTTGTGTTTTTTAGTTTGTATCTTTTTTGTTTTTTTTTTTATTTTTATGCCTCTTGTTGTTGTTGTTGTGGGAAATTATGGCTGATGTATTGAGCAAGATGAATTTGGTTTCTTCTTCATCTTCTTCTTGTATTGGTTACCCAACCCAACAGAAATATAGCACCTTTGTTGTTGTAAAAAGTTTTAGGCTCAATGGTTTACCTAAGAAACTGAATCTTCAGGTTTTGAGATTACAAACGGCATCGTCTGTTTCTGATTTTCATGGTAGGAGGGTTATTCTTGAAGAAAATCAAGGGAGACCCGAAGGAGGGATAGTTTCAATTAAGGCTCAGGTTTGTCAAGATCTGATTTTGATTTCTGTTTAAGTTATTTTATTTCATTTATTTAATAAATTGCACAGATAATTAGAGTTTGCTAACCGATCTCAAGATTAAAAATTTGTAGACAAAAGCATGTTGGTTTTTTTGTAACCCTTATTTATTTGTGATTAACTAGTTTCTCTATTGAATTCGTGGCCTTTTTGCTTGTGTGTATATATATATATATATATATATATATATATATATATATATATAATTTGGGACTTTTCTTGTATAGAAACTTCAATTTTGGTATTTTCCCCTTAATTAGGTCTTTATGATCAGTTTTTCCCCTTTTGTGGTATTAGCAAACTGGCCTCAGACTCAAGTATGCTTCGAAATGGTGGGAGAAGGGGTTGCAACGCAACATGAAGGAGGTGACCTCTGCACATGACCTTGTAGACTCCCTTCTCCATGCTGGGGATAAACTTGTCATTGTTGATTTCTTCTCCCCTGGCTGTGGTGGCTGCAAAGCTCTTCATCCCAAGGTATAACATTAACACATACACAAATGCACAAATGCACCTCGATTGCTTGTCCTGGAACTTAAATTGCTATAGTTTGGTTTTCCAAGTGAATGTGGATTTGGATCATTTTGTGTTTGCAGATATGTCAATTTGCTGAGATGAACCCTGATGTGCAGTTCCTTCAGGTGAACTATGAGGAACACAAATCCATGTGTTATAGCCTCAATGTTCATGTGCTTCCCTTCTTCAGGTTTTACCGAGGGGCTCAAGGCCGGTTATGCAGCTTTAGCTGTACTAACGCCACGGTTAGTTTTGCCTTTTTGTAGATTTAGTTATTGTCATAACTGATTGAAATTCTATTGGTTGAGTTTATTTGTTGGCAGTTTGTTTCACTTTCTTGACTGGATATCAATCTCTTGTATGGCAATATCTGAAACTAATTAGAGTATTTGACCGTTCTGTTTGCCTTTAAAGATCTAAAATTTGTCAACCACGAGATGTATTTCCTCACCCGTGTTATTTAATCATGAGTTTTGTTAGAATTGATCAAGCTTGCTGCTTAGGATCTGAGATGTTGCTTTGGAAGCTTATTTGTTGCAACTATTTGTTTATTGGTTTTCTTGTGATTTAAAGTCCTAGTGTAATTTATTTAATCTTGAAATATTGATTTCAAACCTGTGGCAGAATTTGGTACTTTCATTGTTAGATTATATTAAATTTTTTTAATGTTTAACTAAATAGTGATTGTATTCCAGATCAAGAAATTTAAAGATGCACTGGCCAAGCACACTCCAGACAGATGCAGCCTTGGGCCAACAAAAGGTTTGGAGGAAAAAGAGCTTATGGCATTGGCTGCTAACAGAGAACTCAACTTTACATATAGACCAAAACCAATTCAACCTGCACCGTTTCCTTCTGAGGAAGAGATAGTACCAGCTCATGTGCCTTCTCACTCAATTCCGACCTCACCTATACCTCTACCTCTTCCAACAACGAGTCTAAAGTCTGCTCAAGACTCGGAGGAGAAAACCTTGATCTCATCAGGGAGATGATGCGGTCTGTGGTCACCGACGCCCCCTCCCTGTTCTCCTTGTACAAGCCTAGTTTGTGCTACGTTATATCCATGTTACCACTAAACAAACTAGTGAACATGAAGAAGTCTGTATATGTATCCTTACAGAATTGCAGGCGCTTGGATTTATTTTTTTGGATCCTGGTCTGCCTACTTGTAGGAGAGGGGGGGTCTATATCATGTAAAAAGCTTATATCTCTTTTATTTTTGTTTTCTCTTCCTTTTTTTTCTACCCTTTTTTGGCAACAGAACTTGGGTAGTTCTGTGTTGGATCTATACTGTTAATATAATACTGGCATATTACTAGTACCTTGTTTTGTATAGTTTTCTTATTTTATACAAATGTGCTTATATTGAAGTTAAGTAAATTAATAAGTCTCCGATTTATTTTTAGAACAGAAAGGTTTCGAGTTTAAAATTTAATTGAAGTCTAATTTACTGAAGAAAAAAAGTTGAGCAAGTTTGATATTTTATATTCAGGACAATATGTTGTTCTCCTGTTACTGATCACAAGTGACAATGAGATAGGATTGGAATTAATAGTTTTACCATTTTAACATTATGAGATGAGCATTTGATTATTAGAAAAAGTTAATAAATTTTTTTATTTAATGGTATTAAAGTTGTCTGTAAAAAAATTCAAATTTAAAATTCAGTCCAAACCAAATTTACTAAAAAAAAACAAGTTGGATGTTTTATATTAAGAAAAATGTGTTGTTCTCATCTTACTAGCCACACTCCATAGTGAGGTAGAATTTGAACTAATAATTTTTTGCATTTTTACATTATGAGATAAATATTAACTATTAGGGAAAATCAATAAACATTTTGATTTGGTGATGCTTGATAAATATTTAGCTATATTTTACAAGAGAATCCTCTTTGTTAGTGTGAATGAAGTTAATGAACTTTGGTTCAGGTACTTAAACTGTCTCAGACTGTGAGATTGTACGTCTGAATATCAGCAGGATCTAATTAACCAAAAATAGTTGATGCCTAGCTTTTTAGAAGGGTTATATGGTCAGGCAACAAAAAGATCATAGACGCTTCAAGAAAATTTTTGGTGCCTTCCTTTAGAAGTAGGCTGAATTCCAGAAGAGATTACGTATTATCCAAAACACTGGTTCTTGTCAAAAAGGTCGGTATCATTTCCGTGTCCATTCCTAATCAGCTGCAACTTGGACAAAATGGAAAGAACCCAATAAGCAGAGGAGGAAGATGGATAAGGTAGAGTGTGTTTGAAGATGGATGAACGTGGCATGACTTTGTTTTCATATTACACACCTGTGGGGTATACTAATCGAAGTTGACAGAAATTGAGGGTGTCCCATCAAATAATTCAAAGATTTCTAAGCCTTCCTTTTCGCTTTTCTTACCATCTGTTCATTAGTATTTGGGGCATCTTCTCTTTTTTTTTTTTTTTTGGCAAAACATTATCGACACTCGCAGAATCTGAAGAAATGCATTGACAAATATGGATTTTGATAGCTTGATAAGTAAAATTAACTTTGTGATTTTATGTTATTCAACTTTTATACATTATATAATGTTAAATTTTTTCTAATACAATTATCACTTTTATTATCACATAAGTTTTAATATAATATTTTTAAAATAAGTTATACTATAATATTTTTAAGTTCAATTTTTGTTATTTTTTTAGTATTTTTTTAAGTTTAAGACTAAAAGATGTTTTTATTATTAATAATATTAAAAATTCAATAACGTAATATGTATGATGAGTTCAACAATATAATAAAGCAAAATTCAAAACTTTATAATGTGTTTTTTTTTTTGAAATACTTCACCAATTGAATTATACTTATATATGCTGATACTAATTTCTCATAGGTATTATTGCTCACGACAGATTCTAGCTATAAAATCGAATTCTTTGAGGCCAACTTCAATCAACAATTAACACAGTAGCGACTCCCAATCTCAAATTTCCTATCTTCTGCTCCTTCAAAAATATCCATTGATATTTGACAGCAAAATTGTGGTGTTCTCGTTGTTCTTGTCAAGGTACCTTTCAACTAATAATGAGGAATTATTTTACGGTACAAGATAACTGAAAATCTAAATTCTTATCATTTTTATTCTTATATATATTAAAAATGAATATTAAATTTGGAAAAAAATTAGCTTCAAAAGTTTTTTTATACATTAAAAATATTTATCAAAGATAAAATTATTGTGGTTTGATTTATAATTTTCTCATAGATACTTAGTTATTAGATTTTTAATATAATACTTAAAGGTTAAAACTTTGTATCGTGTTTGTATAAATATATTTTATAAAATTTTATAGAATTTTATTTATAAATTCGAAGTTCATATATTTGATTCAAGTGAAAATTCATTTAAAATTTTACTTAACTAAATTTATGAAATTTAATATATTAAACTAATTTTTAACAAATAAGTCTTTGGACTATTATTTATATACATTGAATCCTAGTACTTTTATTTTTTTATGTTATTAAAGTTTTTTTTATATGTTTTAAGAGCTCAGTATATATAAATAATAGTCCAAAGACTTATTTATTAACATAAAAAAGAGAAGTTTAAGGACTAAAATATATATGTTCCCTAATAATAATAATGATGATGATAAAGAATGATAATTAAATAAGTTGATTGATTTAAAACAAGAGCAATAATAATTAAATAAATTATTTGTGTATGATGATAATATATATATATATATATATATATATATATATATATATATATATATATATATATATATATATAGAGAGAGAGAGAGAGAGAGAGAGAGAGAGAGAGAGAGACCCTTGAACTTTTCGTGTTTATATTAATAAGTCATTGAAATATTATTTGCATCATTGAATCTTTAAACTATATAAAAAAAAATTTAATAACATAATTTAAGCTCAATATACGTGAATCTACAATAAAGTCTTTTCAACCCAGATAAAAAAAAAATAGAAATTATTTGTTTCAACTGTTATAATCACCAACATTTGTAAAAATAAACATAGTAATTCAACTAAGAAAAAAAAATAATACTTAAAAATATATGTACATAAAAAGGAATTATTGACAAATATTGATTTGAATTTTAAATAATTACAATTTCATTCATATAATTTGAAAATTTTGAAAAAAATTAAGTAAAAACATATAAAAAGAGTTTTTTTGTCAAATAAAATATTAAATTGATTTCAGATTTATTCTAAACATAAATTCAATTTTTTTAAAATGAATTTTATAATTATTATCTCCCACATTAAATATAAAATTCATTTCCTAAGAAATTTAAAAGAAACACAATATTAGTCTAATAAAATAAGCACAAAGCGTAAATATGCGTCTAACTATAATCCTTTATATTCCTGTTTTCTACAAATAACGAAAACATTTTCCTCACTTAAATATCCCATTGAAATTAATAAATATTAGCTGAAGTAGTAAAATGATGTGTTTATTCTTTTGTAATTTTTTATTTGAATCTGTTGAGAACATATTAAAAAAATATGTTTATAAAGAAGTAAAAATAAAAACGTAACTTTAAAGAAAAACCGAAAAATCCTTTCCTGCTTAAAGAAAACAAACACCCGAATACACTGGAATCCCAATTCAAAATTTGAACCCAACCCATAACGAGACTCCGGTTTGAGCTTGATATGGACCAGGCTTTGTCTTCAGAGATATATCCCACTAAGCCCATTGATCACTTTACTCGAGGAATAATTTTAAAAAATAATAAGTTTATCTTACCAATAATTTTTAGGAGAAAGTACAAAATTTTAACATGTAATTTTACTTTTTAGCAAATATGAATTTGTGATTTGTTTATTATTAAAATTCTATCTTGTGATATGATGTCATTTTCAAAATTGGTTTTTTATCTATAATTTCGTTACATTCATCTAACTTAATACTAGATTTTGTGTATTATTTCAATTAAATTAAAAAAATTGAATAAATTTTGTGTTTAGAGTGAAAAAATTATGTACTCATACATAAATAGTTAAAAATAATGTACAAAATATGATATCAGGTCAGATGGATGTAACGAAGTTACGGATCTGATTATACCATATGGTAGAGTTTTGCCAATAAACAAATCATAAGATTGTATTTGGAAAAAATAAAAATCACATAGTAGAATTTTGTACTTTTTCTTATTTTTTTATTAGGATAAGTCAACCATAGTTGTGTAGATAAACAATAATTAAGAACTTAAAAATAGTCTTCAACAAGAAAAATTATTCTCTAGATTGCATAGAATGATGCATCATTTAATTAGAATCAATTTACATAATATTTTTAAATATAAAATTATGAAAAATTATAAGATGTCATTTATATAATAAAAAATTATATAAGTAATTTTGTTAATTAATTAATTTATCATCATAAGCAATAACTCAATCAATATTAAAATTTATCTATCATCAAACTATTGTGTATATTCTATTTTTGTTTTGTAATTCAAAAAGTTAGAAATTCATTTAAGATCCTCGTTATGCAAAAAAATATTAAAATTGTTGACTATACATTTTTTAATTCAAATTGTAATAAATTTATATAATTTATTAAATGTTAAAAGAATTAAATTTTATATATATATATATATATATATATATAGATTTGTGCACGCGCTTATGCATGTGTGTATATTCATCCTATTGATTTTAAATTTTAACTCTGTTATTTGGTATAAATTTGATTTATTTTTAAAGGTATTTCTTTTTTTAATTGTTGATGATGATTAAATCTAAAAAATTAATAATAATAAATTTTCTTAATGAGGTAGATATCTTTTTTATTTAAATATTAATTATGGGCTACATATAAAAAGTATTAAACAAATCCCGAGCTATTGGAATAAAAATCTTGTAAGTATAATATGAAAAACAAAAATTGAGGAGAGGGCTCCCTATTCTCTCTAGTTTTTTTTTTATTTTCCTTTTCAATTTTTTTGTCTCTTTCTTAGTAGGTTGTATCATAAAAATTCTTCTTTTTCTTTTCCTTTCTATTTTTTATTATTTTTCAATTTTTATGTATAACAACTAAATTTACTTTTTCTTATTGAATTTGTTCTAATTTAATTTTTGAGATCTAGAGATTTTATATTTCTACATTATTATGAATTTGCATGATTTATTTTTTTATTTTTTATTATAAAAATTCTGATGTTTTGTGGTAAAGTTTGATATTTTATTATTTGATTAGTGATATAAAAAGCTATATAATCATTTATCAAAGTAAATTATATTTAATGAGCATTATTATAGACTTGAATAAAAGCAAAAATATATTACCAAATAAATCATGCTTATTATCATCAATTGAGTCAATCAAATATTCTGATAAGGTGAATTTGAATATATATATATATATATATATTATATCTTAAAATTTATTACAAAAATTTGTAAGATTTTGAATTTTTTTTATATTATTTATTTATATAATAAAATATTAATCTTTTATTCTACAAACGGGAATTTAGCATCACATTATTGAAACCTGAAGACTCTCCATACACAAGCTAAAGACAAAATCACTGAAAATTAACTGACTTAATTTTTAGTTTAACAATAATTAGCAATTTCATGCTATCCCAGATTGTTATTTTACGTGCTAGATTTCCTTTCATAATTGTTGCTCATCATAATGATAGACTCCCAATCAATATTATCACTATAATAAAACATTATTTTGCATGTAATAATGGATTGGTTATTGAGCATAGATATGGCAAATCCTCCTCTATACATATATGGAGAGAATTCAGAGCTATTACATGACAATTTGTCTATACTTCATATAGATGTCGTTTAAAATTTTTACATATATCTTAAAGATTGTATTTAGTAGGTGTTATTATATAAGTACAAGACTATATTATACTTAATTAATTATTTTCATAAATTATTGTGCATCCTAAAAAAATAATGATTATGAAAAAGAGAAATGATAGATTTGGGAAAAAAATTAATTAATATTTTTAACTAATTGTAAAACGTTAAGTATTATGAAACAAAAATTTATATCTAAAACGATATTTTTTTGAAACAAAGGAAGTACATAGTAAGGATTATAAATGCACACTTGGAAGGAAGGAAATTAATGAACCGAGCAAATGTTGTGAAATTTTAGCTCAATCGATATAAAGGTAGCTACCTTATTGCACTAATTAGAGACATTTGAGCAATGTACATATACAATAAACTTTGTTACAAGCCTTTTTCGCTCTGGAGATGACGCAAAACAAGAATATTTAAGCTGTGGGATGACAATAATGCTTGCGCACAACTAAAAGCTTGTAAAACTTCAATTCACATTTAGCAAAATTCTGGAGGAACTTGGATATGTTACAATTCAGCACATAATATATAGCAACAAGCAGCAAGAAAGAGTAATCTTGTAATCTGAAATTCTTATTAGAAAATTTCGAGTTCAATTTTTCACGAAAAATTTCAATGAAAAATCTAAAGAAGTACAATAATTATGTAGATGAGAAAAAAAAAGTTACCTTACATTGTGTAGCTTTTTTTTTTTTTTTTTGAAGCCTACATTGTGTAGCTTATGTAATAAAAATACTGCAAAGAATCTATTAATACACTATTGAGCAAAATGAAAGAATGTCACCATTAGCCTAGCATGAGGAGAAGGAAAGAACCATGTAGCCAAGGACAACTTGCCAACTTCTTAATTGATCTCTTCTTATGAGCCAACAGATGATAAAAGAGTCGGCAAGTCATTCTTGGCTGCACCATACTTTCCTAGCCAACAGGCAAGGCTACTAGTGAAACAATAAATAAAGAAGAAAGGGTGAAGAACAGAATGACATGAAAGGAGGCAAGAGAATGAATGCTATATATAGAAATTGAGGAAGGGAGAGGAATGAATTATGAGCTAATGAACAGTTGCTGATGTGGTGCAATATTTTTTTATTTTTATTTATTTTGCATTATCTCTGCAATCGAGGCGATGAGGACAACAGGATCTAGTTAGGGCCCCATTTCAAAAAGTGATAAGGTTCCTTCATTTTCTCCATCATTCTTATTATATACCAATTAATTTTTTTTTCCCCTCAGATATGGCATAAGATGTATAAATATAATTATTTGAAGCTTTTACATGTATAAGAGAGAACTTCACCATGAAGGATCCTTTAGAAAATAATATACATTTCTCTATCTTTGATAATAAAACTTCATTATATTTTCTTTTATTATTTTATTTGATTCAAAATTATTGTATTATAATATTAATATAGTCAATATTGATTAATTCATCTAATATTGATTATATACAAATTGCACATGATTATTATAAATATATTACTTATTTCTACTTTTATTCTACTACTATTTTATTTTCACCATATCATTACTATTATGTTGTCGCGTAGTCCTTTCAGCCATTGTCATAATCATCACCTTTATTAATATTATCATTATTTTTTATCATTAATTTAAATAAATAAAATATAAAAATAAAAATTATGATTTCATTTTATTTCATTAATTTTATCTTTATATTAAATATAAAATTATAATAATTATTACATTATATCATAGTTTTTAATTTCATTACATTTTATATTACGTGTAATTATACCATGCTAAAGGTAGGGTTATACATATCATTATACATTTTATATAATTATATCTAATTTAAAAAATATGATAAATTATAAAACTAATTATAAATATTTTTTATTTAATAATTTTTAAGGCATTTGAAGAGGGAGGGAGTACATTTTATTAGAAGCAATTGAGATTTGATATAAGTATAGATAGTGTTGTAGTAAGTATTGTATATATTTTTGAAAGGATGGTATGTATTCACATCTTGAAGTCCTGAAAGAAAGACTTTTAATTTCTTGGGAATTGTACCAAGATTTCTGTTTGGCAATCAAAATATTGGGTGAAAAATAAAAGAAACAGAAAATAAAAAAGGGGGGCTTGGCTTGGATTCCCCTCTTTTAAGGTCCATGTTCCTTGGTATGCAAAAAAAGAGAATACTGTGTATCTGTTAATTATCCATCTCCCCCTCTGAAGTGATCTGTGATGGAATCCTTTTTAATTTATGAATTATATTTTTCTTTTTCTTTTTTTTTAAGAAAAATTAGAGCCAAAGAAAATCAAATTGCTTCCCTTTGTTTCTAGACCAGAGTGGTCTCACATGGGGGATAAGATCTTTGGAGTCTGATTCTTTAGCACATTAGTATATTTTTGCATAAAAAGACCTTATCTGAAAGGAAAGGATTTATATTTTCTAAAAGAAGCATATTTCCAAAAGAGGAAATCTACTGACTCAAAATAAATAATTTTCTTCCCTTTTCTTTTTGAGAATAGAAATCTAAATTGATGTTGAAGGGTTATCTAATATTTTATTAGGACAAGAAAAAGTGAATAGGCTTTCTTTGATTTAGCAATTGAGTCCAATCTCCATGTTGTACAAATCAGGATAGAATCAGTTGGTTAAGATATGAAATCTTAACGAATTTGATTTTATTCTCTTATAAAAATTCGAATTCACACTCTAACATAGTTTATCATGAAAAAATTAAAAAGATAAAATCATAGGGTCAAATGTATAAATTATTTCTTAAACTTTTAACAAAAAATTATTTTAACATTACACCTTTAATTATGATTTATTGAGCACATGTATCTTCTTAATTTTGATAAAAAAAAAAAACTTTTGGTATTTTATGCTACACACATATATAGATAGATATTTATAAGTACTAAAAAAAATTAATTTTTATTTTTTATTGTTATACCTAAGTATTTTTGAAATAGTCAGTTATATTTAAAATCAATCAAATTTATATTAATTATATTTTAAGTTAAAATTTATTTTAAGAGATTTATATTATATACTAAAATTACCATTATATAATTATCGTTCATGTTACAACAAATACTCAAGAGATTAAAAATTAATTAATATTTTAAAAAGGTCATTTTCCATTTTGCTCAAAATTATTTGAAGTTTTATTATTAATTAAAATACTAGTCTCACATTTTTTTTAGAATGTTGAGTTGATTATAATAAAACTATAATTTTTGAAGTCAAAATAATAATAATTACAATAAATGACATAACTATTAATTTAATAGCTTAAACAATATAAAATTTTAATTAATCATGGATAAAATGAACTGTTTTTCAGGTGTTTACATATAATAATAAAAGTCCAAAAAACTTTAGAATTTTTTATATTATTGGGGCTATTTATAATTATATATGAAAGATTATATATTCGTATAATTTTTATCCCATGTTAGTGGATCATATTGCTCCTTTTCCACCCTTTACAAGGACAAAAATTTGAGGACCATAAAATTACCAAAAGGTTTTGATTGGATTGGAAACAAAAGAAAAAAATCCACAAAGTGGTGCCTCCTGTTGTGTCATTTTCATGGAAAAGCACATGTGATTCGGGTAATCGGATTTGGCACCAAACCATAACTGGGCACCACCTCCCAACATGAGACGATGAGACCATTTAACGATCCACTATTAATTGTTTTTAGTTAATTGTTAAGTGTTAACAATAAATTATGAAAAATATTATTTTTTTTAAAAAAATCTCTTATTTGAAAAGTTAAAATCATAGAAGCAAAAATTACATGAATTTTGTGAGTTTACAATTTTACCTTCATCTTTGGTAATTATAAAACCCATTTAATAAAAAATTGAGTTTAATAGATTTAAATCTGTTTTTTTTGAAGTTAATAGATTTAAATCTAAATTGAGTTTAATATATGCCCTTTTAACGGCTTGATAATTATTTAATGTGAGATTCTTTAACAAATTTTCTTTTTCCAAAAAACTATTTTTTCTTTTTGCAAATAATTTATTATCTTCGTGTGTTTTTTTAATTTATTTGACTACTCTAATTTATGTATCAGTTTTTGAGTTTTAAATTATATTTAATTCCTATGCATAAGATATTTATATTAAATAATAGCTTGAGAAAAATAAATGACTACTAATTCTTGCTAAAATGGTGGAGCCAGGCTTTGCTGAACCAAAAAAAAAAAATTTTGAGGAGGCAGGCAATAGAAAAGGATTTAGATGAGTTGCAGTGTTGGAATTCCAAAATATTGTTGGAAAAAGTAAAGAAATAAAATAAAAAAATAGTTGACGTGTGTGGCTATATGATCTTTATACTGCGAACGAATGAATGTTCACTTGCTGCATGTGATTGTCAAATTGTAGTGCCTCTTCGATTATGCCAAAACCCATCATATGATGATATTAGACTTTTTTTTATATATTTTTAGTATATATTTATGTTATTGAATTTTGTATTTTCAGTTATATAAATTAAAAATATTTCATTTTCTTCCTATTTACGATATGAACTTTTATTGGATAAAAACTTTGATATAAATTGAGCATTTGTTTAATAAGATAGGAGAGTCAGAAAAATAAGGATTGATAGTGGGTTTCAAATACGTGTAGCATCATTGTATTTAAGGTCTTAAAGTTTTCACTATTTTATTGTTGTTAGGTTTTAAATGGCAGTACAATCTCATAATACAACAGTGCTGTAAAATCCACAGAGAGCAATCCAGATTTCAACAGAGAGAAAAGATAAGAAAGAAAAATGATATTTTTTGTAATGATAAGTCTTGTTTTTTTTTTTAATAGAATTGTAGACGCCCCTTTATATTTGAATTTAAATGTTAAATTTAAATTAATAACTATCAGGCAATTGTCTATTTAAATGTTATGTGTTCAATAATTGTTACTTTAACATTTATAATTAAATAAGTTTAATTAATTAATTATGAAATTAAAAATAAATAAATAAAAATTAATTAATCTCACACACGCGTACGTGTCGAGTGTTATCTTTTGACCATTAAATATTTATTTTATTATATGATCAAATTAAGGCAAATTCATTAGAAAATTTTAAATTTCTTTTAAAATTTTCTCCGTCCAAATTTAAAGGTCAAAGATTCCTAATCTTATAAATTGCTTTCTAATGTGAGATTTTTGAACTTAACTCCTCTTTTTTTTTTTTTTTTTATAGCTTTACACAACCTATAATCATAACAACTACTCACTTAGGTTGGGTGACAAGTTATATAAACAACCTTTATAGTTTCACGCCTAAAGAAATGTATTTTTTAGCTTCAACCTTCATATAGTGTAGGCAATCAAAATTTCAATGAAACCATCGGTCGCTTGACGTTTAAACAAAATTTCTATATGATAGAATTGAATTTTCCATACACATGATTCTATATTAGTAGATTTTAATTCACTAAATGACTTTGGCACTATTAAGGCCTTGCGTTGCGACCAAAATTCATTAACATTTATAAAGTTACCTTAGTTTATTAAAAGCGACACCACCCTATATGTTCATGTAGGTGAAGTTTTTTAATTATTGCTAACTTCATTAAGAGTAATAAAATAAAATCATCCTTTAATCAATTTAAGTACTATCTTAAATTAGATTAGTACTAACTCACTTATCAATAACTTGTTTTTATCCTTTAAATTTTTTAATTAGTGATAATTCTAACAAGAAATTGGGTTCCTATTATTATCAAGCTTATTTTAAAGGTCTTAAACTCATTTCAGTAGACATACTTCTAATTAGATCTCAACGTCCTTTTGTGAATAGGTCTGCTAGGATATTACTAGACCTACACAAAATGGTTATTATACCATCATTAAACAAGTGTCGCACATATTCATATCATAAACTAATATGTCTAGACTTGTCATTATAGATTTTACTAAATGCTATAGACACAATTGCTTGACTATCATAATGGAAGGGCATGGCTAATATCGGTTGTGGCCATGACTTAAGTTCTAATAACAAATTTTGTAGCCATTCTGCTTTCTTGCTTATAGCTGCTAAGGCAATAAACTCTGACTACATGACTATTTCTTAGATACCCAAGGCATAACATCTCTACCTAAGATAATTACCCAACCCAAAGTAGACTTATTATTACTTGAACTAGTTACCCAACAAGCATTAATGTATCTTTCTACTACCGTTGGAAAGTTATTATAAAAAAGTCCTAAATTCATAATTCTTTTTTGATATCCAAGGGTTCTAGAGATTGCTTTTCAATGCTTTATACTAGGATTGCTTGTGTAACTTGACAATTTACATATTGCAAATGTAATGTTTGGCCTTGTATAATGCATAACATACATCAAACTTCATATTGCACTGACATATTCAACTTGAGCTATTGCTCTACTGATATTTTCAATTAACTTTGATGAAACATCATATGGTATATTAGGTTCTTTAACATGTAAATATTTTATATTTTGTTTATAACTTTCTCAATGTAATAAGATTGATAAAGTATAAGACCTCTACTGTGTTTCTTAACTTTGACACCTAAAATAGTATTCACTTCATTTAAATCTTGAGGAAAGATAGTTCTTAGTGTCATTGACAACTTTTATGTTGGTATCAATAATGAGCATATCATCTACATCAAGACAAATGATCTCTCCATACGCTTTTGCAAACTTAGAGTAAATGCACTTGTCAGCATTGTTCTGTTGAAGCCATAATTTAACAGTACAGAGTCAAACTTCTCATGCCATTGTTTAAGTGCTTGCTTCAATCCA
Organism: Omphalea diandra; assembly: GCA_949677035.1. Taxonomy (NCBI): domain Eukaryota; kingdom Viridiplantae; phylum Streptophyta; class Magnoliopsida; order Malpighiales; family Euphorbiaceae; genus Omphalea; species Omphalea diandra. Next base: position 48,799 of record CATIWR010621510.1, on the reverse strand, counting down.
TAGAGTGCTTTGGCCAATTTGCATACTTTAGTTTTATTTCCCAGTGGAACAAAACCTTTTGGTTAATCCATATAAACTTCTTTGTTTAAGTGCAGTTTTTGCTTCCATTGATGTACACAAGAATTGCATAAAGATGATAATGCTAAGAGGATGGAAGTTATCCTCGCCATTAGTGTATACATATCAAAGTATCCATACCCTTCCTTTTTTTTTTTTTTTTACTAAAGCCCTTACCTTCTAACTGAGCTTTAAATGTTTGAATGGATCTATCAACATTGTATTTTCTTTTAAACACCGATTTAAGGCCTGTTGGTTTCAATTCTTGAGGCAAATCAACGATAACCCAAATATTGTTTGATAATAAAGAATCCATTTCATTGGTGATTGCCACTTTCCAAAATGTCAAATCTCTTGACGCCATAGCCTCGAGCTTCGAGAAATGTTTTGAGGTTATCCTCTACATTCAATAAAATTGGTATTTTATTAAGGGCAGTTGTCCTATTGCCTTCTACTAGGAAGACAATCGAGTCATGAGGATATATGATTAGGATCCAAATTCTTTTCTTTTTCAGTTCTTGTACTCCTTCTTGGCTCAACCATCTTTAGAAGTTCTTTTCATTTGTTAATATTAGAAGTGCCAAAAATAAGATTAGAATTAGAAGGTAAATCTGTGTTCGTAGGAATGTTAACTTATTCTTATTGAGATATCGATATATTGGTAGAATCTATATGAAATTTATTTTCAATAAATTCAACATCTATTGATTCTATTACCACATTAGAATCCCAATCCAATAAGCTATAAGCTTTGGAATTTCAAAATATCCTGCAAATACACTTTTTAAATCTCTGGATCCCAATTTCATTATTTTGGGATCTGGAACTTTATAAAAGTTAGACAACCCCATGCTCCATATGGAGAAATCTTTATTTTCTTTGATGGTATGAACATGATAAAATGTCAGCAGTGCTTCACCCTACAAACTGAATGGTAGTTTAACACTTAGTAATATAGGATTAACCATATCTATAAATGTTCTATTTTTTTCTTTTCGCCAATCCATTCTGTTGTGGTTTGTGGGTACACTTGTTTGATGAATTCTTTCGTGTTCTTCGCTAAAGGATAAAAATTCAGTGGAAAAGTATTCACCACACTATCACTTCACATAATTTTTATTTTCTTGTCCTTTTGATTCTCAACAATAGCTTTACAACCTTTGAACATGTCAAAAGCTTCATCCTTATTTTTATAAGATAGACAAATATGTATTTAGAATGATCACTAACAAATATACTGAGATACCTATCTCCTCCAATAGTTAATTTACTATTTAATTCACAAACATTTGAATGAACAAGTTGTAATAATTCTAAATTTTTTCGATGTCTTTGTCATCTTTGCTTGGATACAGATTTCACACTTTTCATATTAACTGTGTTTGCATGAAATGAGATCATGTTTAGACACATTCTTTAAATCTTTATAATTTATATGAGCAAGACAGTTATGCCAAAGTGAAATAGAATGCTAAAAAATGTAAGTAAAAATTCTAGTCTTATTCATATTATTATTAATAGATGGTTTGAATAGTTTGAACATTCCATCACAAGAATACCCTTTTCTAACAAATACTCCAATTTTAGACAGGATCAAATTGTCAGATTCAAGAACAACTTTGACCCCTCTCCACATTGCAAAGTTCACTTTGTTGGTTAACTCCACAGTAGATTTCTTGTCTCTTAATTGAGTTTCTACTTCAATTCTCATATATGTTTATAATTATTTAAGGGTGAAATTTTCAGTGGTATGCAGAAGTTTCTTTATGTAATTGTTCCAACTAAGAGGAAGTTTGGCTATGATACCCCCATTTGCGACTGTTCAGAGATATCCACTTTCAAGTTTTTTTTTTTTTTTTTAAAAAAAATAAACATAATAATCTGTAATTCATGGACTTGGTCTGATATAAGAATATCAGACATGACATATTCAAAATATTTTATGGATGAAAACTTATATGCTCCTAATGAATTTTAAATTTCTCTTGGTGACTTGACAAAAGTAAATAAATTTATAATCAATCACTTAGGATATTGAGGATATGACCCCTGCACAACAACTCATCTTCTTTATTTTTCTTGTAATTGTTTTATATTGTATATTCAGTGTCATTATTAGTAAGCATTTTAAGTCCTAACATATTGGGATTGGGATTTAAGGCAAAATCTTGCTTCATCATTGCGAAGTTGTAAAATCTGCAGGCAGTAATCCTGGAGATTTCAATGGTGAATTTTAGAGAAATAGAAGGATAAGAAATAAAAATGTTAACTTCTATAATGATAAGGTCTTTTTTTTTTTTTTTTTGATATAATTTTAGACACCATTTCATACAGACACATAGTTTAAATTTAACACTTAAAATCATACTAATAACTATTAGGCAATTATCTGTCCAAATAATATGTGTCTAATTAACTATTATTTCAACAATTATAATTAATTAGTTTTAATTAATTAATTATGAAATAAAAAATAAATTAATTAAAATCAGTTAATCTCTCACACACGTGTACGTGCTAAGTGAAATCTTTTAATCATTAAATATTATTTTATTATATGGTTAAATTAAGGCAAATCTATTAGAAAATTTGGAAATTTTCTCCATCAAAATTTAAATTTCAAAGCTTTCTAAACCTCATAAAATTGTTTAAAGTTTTTATATATTTTCAATATGGAACTCTTGAACTTACCTTCATTTTATAGCTTTACACAATCTATAAACATAACAAGGAGATTAAGTTGCCATTAATTGATGATTAACTTTTTGTTGGATATGATTAAAATGAAGAAAAAGGAAAATAAATTGTTTTAAGTCCTTTTGTTTGAATGTTTAATTAAGGAAAAGAAAAGAAGGAAGAAATAGAAGAAATAACTTTATATATATATATATTATTTTTGTGCCTTTTTATGCTACTGAAATAAAGACATGCATTTTAAGTATAAAAATATTTAATATTTTTTCTTTTCCAGCCTTAAAATAAATACTCCAAAAAATAGAAAAGAATTCTTATTTCTTTTCTTTTCCTTTCTTCTCATTTTCTTAATTTAATTTCCTTTTATTTCTCTTAAATCAAGTAAAAGGTAAAAAATTATTAATTTAAATAAATCAATTGTCTATTCGAGTAAGTGAGCTATTATTTAATTTACTCTAATTAAAAATATTATATATTATATGACAATATTATAGTTAACATGAAATTTATATTAGCTAAAGTTATATTCTCTTTTCATTTGTTCTTGTTATCTTGGGTTTTCTTTATACGTTTCATTTTCCAACTTTTTTTTTCTACTTTACTTTATTTTTTTTTTTGGTTTTCTTTTCTTTTTATATAGTAGAAACATGTTTTATAGTTATGCATTTATATAGTTTTTTTTTTGTTGATTTCAGACATAATTAAAAATTAAAATGAATAAATTAATAATTATCGTTTCATGCGATTCATTCTTTCAATGAGATTACATTTATATTATCATTATTCATTATTAACAATATAATTTTTTCATAACATTGTAACTTATATAATATGGTGTAATTCATCGTTTTAATAGCTCTCGTTAAATTAATAGACACCATATTGATGAATGAAAATTTGAATTTGAAACTTTTGTGTCTTATAAAAAATAAATCAATTAAGTTATATTTAATACATCGAAACCATAAATTCAAAATTTCTCGCTTAATTTATTTAACTCATTACATTAATAAACTTTAGCATCAAAATAATTACATACACTAAATTTAAATCAAACATAGTGCACTTCGACCTATACGTGTAGTGGCAGACCTAAAGTGAACAAGAGAGAGCCATTGCCATCCAACTTTGGATTCTTAAATTTTGTCTCAATTTATGCGTTTTTTTTATCCAAATTAGAAATATTCTACAACTTTCCTCTAAATTTTTGAAAATTTTTTAATTTTATATATTATATATTATACTAATAAAATTTTTCTACATTATATCATAAAAATTTTTATTTTTAAATTAAATATATATAAAATGAAAAATAAATATTAATTAATTATAAAAATATAAAAACATAAAAATAAATGAATTTTATTTTATTTTTCATAAACATGTGTGTTCCCCCCCGCGAGTCTCCATCCGACACCTGCCATAGCATACATGTTTCGTCCACATTTAATTTTACATTATCATATAACTAGTCAGTGTAAAAAAATTTTATAAAATAATTAATAAAATTATTATCTTATTTTTATTTTAAATATAAAATGTATAAACAAATAATTTTTTTAAATTATTAAATTAATATTATTTAAATTATTTTAAAACAAATATAAAATGTATAAACAAATAATTTAAATTAATATTATTTAAATTATTTTATATTATTATCATTTAATTTTGATAAATAATTAATTTTTTTAATTTATTTTAAAATATTTTTCTTTGATTATATATATTTTATTTTATTATATTTTTTTCTTTTTAATTAGTTATTTTATAAATTTTCAATTAATTAATATAATACAATAATAATAGTATAGAGTTGTTAGTCACTTATTTATTAATATTAATTTAATAAATAATAAATATTTGTCATAAATAATTTTTACGACAAACTTAATAAATGTTAAATAGTCATCATATTAATTAATGAAAATATTTAGTTCAATTGATATGTATGTGTAAAAAGTTGTCATTTCAAATGTTAATCTCGCTAAATTCATACAAAATTCATTTATAATTATAATTGCTAAAATTTAAATAAATCATTTGTTTTCTATAAATTCAAATAAAATAAATGAATATATTTGACTATTTAAAATAAAATCAACTTATTTCACTTTATTAAAAATTATTTTGCAAGTAATGAGTATCAGATTAAAAGACAATTAACTTATATTTACTATGAACTTCAAGTATTGATATATAAACTAATAAGTAATATGCTTTTAAGAATACAGTTATATTTATATGAATCAATATACTAAGAAGTTAAATTAAAAGCATATTAGTAAATCAATGAATGAATAAGTCAAAGATTAATTAATGCAATATTACAAATCAATATATAAATGGATTAATGAATCAATTAATCAACTCTTTGTCTTGTGGCTTAAACAAAGCCAAACTTAAAAAATTTTTGTCACATCGACATATTAGCTTATTTTTACTTTGGCTATATATATATATATATATATATATATATATTAGATAAGCGGTGATATAATTAAGAGATAATTATAGCGTTTAGTAAAAGATTGAATTGCAATGGTGCGAATGGCACATGTATGATAATATTCATGAAGACCTAAGATTTTAAATTATGGCTGAACTCTTGATAGAATATCAAGTAAGTTATAGTATAAAGATCATTTAAAGAGAGAAATGAGTTATATCCAATATTGAAATTCGAGGCTTGAAAAGATTTAAGCCCAAGTATGAAAGATTCAAAATTTAATATACCCAATAATTTGAGATATGTATGGTTGAAAAATTTTAAATTAAAATGTAAATTTGTTAGTGTTTGACCCAAATTCATAGTAGAACTTTGAAAAAACATTTCTTATTTTATTGGGGCAAAAATATTGCTCGATCAATTAAAAGATTATTTTTATATGATATAACTTATATTTTAGAGTTATTTTAAACTAAATCCAAATGTTGATTGGAATAAAATTGAAATTTGAAAGTGACTCATTTTATAAATAGATGTAATTGTAGATTTTTGTTTATGTATTATAAAGTTAGGACGTATTTTTAAAGTGGTTGGTGGTCGTTGGCATATTAATATTGAAATGCTAAGTAGTTTAATTGTATCTCAAAGATGAAAATAAGAGTAATAAATTATTTTAATTATTATGACTAATATACATTGTATTATAATTGTCTTCAATAAAAACAATCAAAATTTTTTTAAAAAATGAATCAAATTTTAGATTTGATTGAGTCGAACTAAATTGAATTAATTAATTTAATTTGATTTTTAATTTAAATTGAATAGTAGTCACCCTACTTTTGTTATTATGAATGATCCTTTACTAATATTAATGCTTCATTATCCTTTAATATAATTTCATGATATTATGATATATTAAATTTTCTTATAGCACTAATTAAGGTTTCTAAAAAGAGAGATTTAAGTAAATCATAACTACTAGAATTTTAACCATGCGAATGTCCTTTTCTATTTCTTTTAAAAAGAAATTATTATTCTTTAATTAGGCCTTAATTGGGCTTTTATGGATTTGACATTTTTTAGGTATAGGCCTAATTCAGAAATATAGACCTAATTGAATAAAAAAGCCCACTTAACCATAGTCTAAAAAACTCCGCAGCCGGGAGTCGAACCCGGATTAATTTTCTCAAATCCAGTGCTAATTTGCTACTGCGGATCTATCGACTTTGTTGATCACTGGAGAACACAATAATCTATTTATAGTATATAAATTTTGTCAAATTATAAAAACATTTTCATTAATAAGATTTTTATAAGTATAGTACGAAATTTATATTATAATAAAATTTTATGCCTTAATTGATTATGAAATAATAATTTTTTATTAAAATTAATTGTTTCCAATATGAAATCTATGTGTATTGTTATTTTATTTTGATTTTAAATTATTTTAAAATTAAAAAATTGTGTAGTGATTTTAAAAAATAATAGGATAAAATAATTTTTTTACACATAATAAAAATTATGTAATACATATATTTATTTATTTATTCAATACATAAATTTTTTTAATCAGTCTAACAAATTAATTTATATCAAATTCAATAAAATTTCTATATTTTTTTTCAGGAAAATTGAATTCAATATCATGCAAAACATATATACTATTTTGATATTTTAAATAATGACGATTTGAGTATATCATTGGTTTATCTAGATGACTTTTTTTTTTTAAAGCATAGTAATTTAAGTGCTAATATTCAAGCCTCATTAAGATAAGTATTAAATTTATTAATAGTTGGCATGCAGGACCAATTTGTACATTTATTTATATATTGTAATTATTTTAATAACAAAATAAAAAAATCAACATTTAAAATTTTGCCCTATTTGTTATTTGTGTTTTCATGCCATTTTTAGTTGTGGGATATTAAATTTTTAGTTGTAATAATTTATTCATTTATAACTATTGGTTGGAATATATATATATATATATATATATATATTCTAATTTTTCTTGTTATAGATTAGCATATTTTCTAAATAGGAAAAGATAGCAGTTCAGCGTCTTCAAATTTCAGTACCATAATATTTGGTTTAATTTATTTATATTTAAACCATCAAAAAAGAAAAATAGAGCTTAGAGTTTATTAGCTTTTTTTTTTTTTTTTTAATATAGAACTTGACAGTTGAGGTAAAACATAGGAGTTTCGTGTGAGTCGAGATTTATCTATGAATAAGCTTAATAATCATTACATTTAGATATCTAAAAGAACCAACACTGCAACACATCAGATAGCTGTATTTTTCTAATTGTTACAGCAATTATTTCATGTAGTACAACAGTATCCCATAATAGTAATGTAAAATTACAAAAAAAAAAAAAAAAAAAACATTTGTGTATGCCCATAGTCCATCTCTTTCGGAGCTCTTGCTTTGTCTATCTTCTCCAAAAAAGTGAAAAAGGTGTAGGAATATATATTATTATTATTGTATACATCACTGTGCATCTTCAAAAACTAGGGTTTCTTTCTTTATTCCCTCTCTTCAGCCTTAACTGTACCCACTTCCTTGTTTTACCATTTCAAGGTACTTTCTTTTTTGGCTCCTTTTTTTTTTTGGTTTGTGGGTTGTTTTCCTTTAGGTGTAATTCATTCAGTTTTTTTTCAATTGGGTGTTCAAGTTGATGCTTAGTTTTAACTTTTTTGTGGGTATTTTTCCAATTGAATATGGTTTTTGTTAGGATTTAGTTGTTGACTATTGGTTTCTTCAGGGATATTTATACGTTTAGAAGGATTTGGTTTTCTTGGTTGATTTTCATTTGTTTTTAACAGTGTGTTTATGTGGAAGGTTCGAGGATTCGGGCTATAATGATGTTATCTTTTTCAGGAATTTCTTTTTATGATTTTCGTTAGAAAGTAATGATTTTGGCTTCAGTGGTGTTGATGATGCAAATAGCGTATTTTTTTTTTCTTGTGTAGAGGACTATAAAACATAATCAAATGTTGAAACATAATTATACTTGCCTCTTTACAATTTTCTGCATTTTTAATGGACCCTGTTTGTTAATTGTCGAATTTCTGTTTAGTTGTCAACGGAATTTGTATTTTCACATTTTATTGAAGATTTGACTACTTACCGCATTTAATGATGTTTTGTTCTGGTTATTTATTATCTTGAATATTTGGCTACTTTGTCATCTGGTCCTGACAATCCTAACCCAGGTGTGTTTTAAAATTGGTTCGGTTGGATAAATGCATTGTAGTCTTGTAGAAGAGCAGACTAAAGGTAGACGCCAGCACAAGCTTTGCTTCAGAAAGTATCTTACTTGGCTTGCAACCTTCTAAGCATGTTGACGTATAGGAAAAGTGCTCTTCTGTAGTTGTATTCAATCATTGCAGGACGTGAGTTTGATAGCTTCCTATGTGAGGTTGAGAACACAGGTAGTTTTTACCCTTAATGCTTTCTTGCTTCATTTTGTACGGTGATGCTTGGCTGCAGTTTTCTAAACTGCTGGTGCCATTTTATCCACCTTAACAACTTTCTTTGTTCATGTCTAGTTTCATTAGCCCATAAATAGTCCAACTAGACTCGGAGACAACCCTTCTGTTGCCAAAAGAAAATAGCTAACACGGGTGCTCTTTGTTGTGTGGCCGCCGGGCCACATGGAGCAAAGTCACCTACGGGTCGTAGGGACTATTCAAACAATCATGATGAGCCTCATTGGCGGACAAACTCTAGTTTCTCACCTCCTTCATTGAGGATGTGGGATTGCAGGCTACAGTCAGATGGTTTACCACGTGGATCTCATGGAGTTCGTGGTTCATCGCTGTTCTCAAATAGCAGAGGAAGCAGAAGCTGGGTGGGCAGTGAAAGATTAACCAATCACCATCATTCTGTATCTGATGGGGTTCTCTCTTATTCTGATAGCCTGCCAGATAATGTTCAGGAATCCCGGTGGACATCACCAATGCAAAAGTTGAATTTAGGTGATGTTGCTGCCTCAGCTGTGGGAGGTAAATCTAACTTAATTTGTCTTCAACTATTAGATTTTGAAAGTTCCAAATTAATCTATGGCTTTTCACAGTTTTGTTTGAGTTGGAATCATGGAAATATAAAATTTTTGTTTTGGGTCCTCTTTGTACTTTGGATTGTCAAGCTGTTTGATTCATTTTGATCTTGCCCACTGGTCCAATGGATTGTGAAAATTGTCGTGGTGCTGCCTGGATTAAGTTATTCAGGAATTTCAAGTTTTTGATGCTTAAATTAATTAACAAGAACTGTTTTCAATTATGGTATATATTATCATTTTCGTTGAACTATAAATGCCATTATATACCTTCATAACCAGTTTGTTCTCATCTTGCTTTATTCACATTCACTTGTAGTGCATAATGACAAACAGAACATTGAACTGTTCTTTATTCCATTTCTTCGAGGTAGTCCGTGGAGTATGACATTTTTTTGCAGTTGGTTGAATTAAACTGCAAAAGTTGTTTCTGATTATTATCTGCTCCGTCTTATATCTTATGACTTTTATTTAAAATTTGCTGATGCCAGTCTAGATTTCCAAGCTTTTCACTTCCTGTGTGGTTTGTCCTTGTTGGAATTAAGGTTGGGATCTTGGTTCTGCCATATTCCTTTCATCTTAATTTACAATCTTAGAATGAAGTTGTTGTCATATGACTAAAAGATTTTCAAGATAGCCTGTGGTCAATGATACAATATATATCTCGGAATTTTCCAAAGTAACGGATTTCGTTTTTAACTGTTTCTTTTTATTTTTCCAGAATAGGTAATTAGATATTTTTGCTTGCTACCCTTCACCATGATTTATAGAGAAATAAACTATATTTGTGGTCCTTCATCCAATCTTGCTATCAAACCTGCCTCAAGTCAATATTTCCATCCCTGTCCCTTGTCATGTGATAATCAAATCGGAACATGACAATGTACATTTTCTTTGGAATTTTTATACTTGTTTTTGATGTGGTCATCATGGTTTGTCAGTTGGCTTTCTCTTATGCTTCACATAAACAATAATTGCCTCTTGAAAAATAATTTTTAGGAAACTGAGGGAATTCTAAATATTGTTTAGGATTAAGAATTTAGATATATTCATGTATCTGTGAGTCTGGTGGTGTTTGTCTGTATGTGCATTCATGAAAATTTGCATCTCTTTGTTGGTTGATGTTGCTGAAACCATGTTGTGTTATGCTTTCCTGGTTTGTGCTCTCTGATGAACTTGTTATTTACTTTTCCATGTGTTCTAATATTAATGTGTTCTCACTTCTCAAAATTACTAGGATCAAGATCCCAGCCCTATTGGTTTCCTTGCTCCACAGAGGTGACATTGGTTTCAATGTTTGCACTGCTAAAAAATAAACATATCACTTCTATTACTTAATGATTTTTTCTATTCAAACTTTCATGTTTTAGAGGCGATTTGCAGCATCCCCTAGTTTTGCGTCCTCATCATCCTTTTCTGAGTCCAGTCCTTGGGAATCAAATAGCAGACAACACTTAGCTGTCTCCACTCGCAACATCTCAAACCGGCGCTCCTACATGTCAAAAGCTGTTTACCCTCTAGTATTCCGCAATCCTGTGTCCGATTGTGATACTTATGGCGATGCTGATATCAGCGACATTGGTAGATCTACACCAGCTGAGGTTCTGACATCACCATCGCGTTGGCATGATAACAGTTCAAGCATTGAGTATAAGTTCCATAAAACCCTTACTGAACTCCAAAAGTTGGAGACATCACCGGACCCTAGTGTGAGCTCTAGAAGAGAGGGATTTAGGTGGAGCAGTGCCAGCAGTTATGATCTGGGGCTTGACGGTGACAGATTTGAAGTGGCAGAGCACATGGATGTGGAGAGTCTGAGATCACCTAGTTATGCTGTGCCAGATCAGAAGTGTGGAGTTTGTGGAAAGCTTTTGTGGCAGAAGTCTCCCTGGAGTTCACATCGAATCATGAGAGGTGGTGATATGCCTACTGCTGGGGTGCTACCCTGCAGCCATGTATTCCATGCTGAATGCTTGGAGCAGGTGACTCCACAGATCCTGATTCATGACCCTCCTTGCCCCTTGTGCTTGAAAACCATTGGAGCAATTGAAGAATCCCCATCGATTTCAGAGCCCTTGCAAGTGGCTTTAAGATCCATAAGGAGAAGTAGAGGGGTGGTGATATCTGAGGCGCAGGGTAGTCAAAGTAATAGTGAAGCCTCTACTTGTCTGAAGGATAGGTTGAGGAAACAATGGCTTTGGACAGTGCCAAGGCAGACTAATGGTTCTGCAATAACGAACCGCCTTAAAAGGCATTTCACATTTAGGGGGAAGGTTTGCAAAGATATTCTCAGTACTAAAGTGTCCCACATGATAGGTTCATCTTCTAACAGGGAACCAGTTCAACGCCAAATGTCTATGCAGTAGTCTTATGTATGTACCATCTTACCATTAGATTTGAAGGTTTAGAGTTTTGGTTGAACCTCTTTCTTCAAGATATTTCCTCAGCTTACTCTCGTGTGTGATTATTCCATTACATGAGCTGTGGCACTCCATTTTCGTATATCATCTAACATGCTGTGTGACAAGCAATGGGCATCTCTTCTATTGCATGTTTGGTTACCATTAAGAAGCAGTTTTGGAGAGATGAACTGTTGGTTTTCATAGGTTTTAATTTTGGAAGTCACCAGTGTCATAGGTTTACACTGTTGTACTGTTAGTTACCGATTTAAGTAGTTCAGATTTGAAAGATCACAGTTTATTTCCATTCTTTATTATTATTTTTTTTTTCTCCATGCGCATCCGTTCTTTAAACTTCTCTCCATGAGCAACCATTTCCACTTATTTCATTTTAAAATTTCCAGTGCACGTCCGTTTCAGTGTATGCAGGTACCAATCGGTTGCTTCATTTGACATGATACGTCCACATGTTGTTGCCCGTTAAAGGTATAAGCATACTTGCTTCAACACCTTGTAACTAATACCACAATTTTACAGGGAAGTACAAGTGGGTTCTCCATAATTTCATCCAGTGGTTTTCACTAGTCTGCTTTGTGAGTACCTTTGGCTTCTTGTGGCTTAAAGGTGGGGCTTGGTAGGACAGCTTGTTCAACCATGAGAGATACCATTTGTTTTGGATAATCTGATGGGAGTTGGGACAAATTATAGGTCTCAGCTACCATATTATCTTTAATCAGGCCCACAACCTCTACTTTTAACTGACATACTACAGCTTGAACTAGTGACCATGTGATCCCATGTGCATTTTCGAATATCAATCCCAGCTTAACTCATCTCTATTTGTTTACATACTATGACATAGTTCTTGAAGACTTTTTGAGTCGTTTGGTTGTGGGGTAGGTTATATACACATATATATATAATTAGCCAAACCAATAGAATCTTCCATGGTCTGGTTGTGTGATTTTATGCCTTACATTAGAAGTTAAAACCTCATGAATGTACTCCTTTGTTTTAACACTCAATGACAAGGAGAATAAATAATTATATTACCTTCTGTTTTCTATAACTAATACCCAGTTATTCCTGCATAGAAGTATAACCTCTTGTGCACAGAATGTGATATAAAATTAACCTTTTGTTAGGTACAGAACCTTATCCACTTGGACGGTGAGCGGACTGCCAAATAGGAAGGAAAGAACATGAATTAGGTGAAAAGAAGGAAATAAAATTGCATGCTTGACTTCCATCCTTAACTTTTCTTTTGTCATATGATTCTACTAAATGGATGATTGCTCGTGTGCTAGTTTGTATTTTGCTATAGCATCATCTATTTTGTCATGCAACTTCTAATCCTACTAGCATTTTTGCTTGGCCCCCAGGAAATAGTAATGAAAGTTGGGAGAAACATTAGCTTGTATTGAAAATAATACTTACCAGTTCATTTGGTAGTTTACCTTATGTTATAAGTATTCATGTACCTGCTTCTGCTGGATTCGCTGGATTCTTTTCATTCCTGAACAGATTTCTGTGATGAAAATTGCTGAAACATTAAGCAACATGAACTTAACGAGTGTGAAGAAAGACCACTGCAGAGAATCTCTCTATTCTTGCCTATAATCTTTAGTTCAATTTAAATAATCTTATTTTAATTTTTAAGGTGGTATTGAGCTGTAAAGATCAATAGTTTGTTGATTTTTTTAAAATTTGATTCTAGATATAAACTATCAAGTATTATCAGGTTGACACAGCTAAGATGCTCGAGGAAAGGGAAGAAACAAAGCAGAAGCATGTTATGAGATGGCAGATGTGCACATATTTTCTAAGATGGGGTTGGTTGCCGCACGCACATAGCTTTTGAGGTCAAACGGTTCCTTCCCTAATCATTGCTGACAATTTTGGATATGCCACAAACACCATACGAAATCGAGTAAAAATGATTCGATTACATACCATATCAAAAAGATGAATCCTATCAAACATATTCATGTCTAATTCAATTATTGACATCAATCGCAAGTACTTTATATATGATTCGCTCAAATAAAGAATTTTAATTTTATTTCTTTATTCTAATTTTATTTCAGTAGATGCATAAACTGAATTTAAGATACATATGATTAAAAAAAAAAAAAAAAAAAGGAGAGTTGGAATTGCAACTTCAAGAACATGCTAAAGGTTCAAGTGCCTAACAAACATGACAAAGCAAAGGGTGAACACTTATTATATTATGATACCATAATTGATAATTCACTATTAGATTAGATAAAAATTAATTATTCTAACACTTGCAATCAATAAAATAAAAAATAATTATTATATGTCATATTTGTTCTTTAACGTTATTTGATGATATTATTAAATCCGTCACTGTAAAATTGATCAAGAGCAGTGAAACACGTGAGACTGAAAACATAGAACGCAACATATGTTTGAATCTGTAATTGTCCTTGAGGGACTTTATTTTTTCTGCTTCATCTCTTCTTATCCATACAAGAATCTTTTTTTTCTTACCTTTCTAACTTTTACTAGCATCCAATCAATTATATTTCTTGTTTGAAAATATTTCATATAAATCTTTCTACCACATGCAAAGCCATTGGAGATTCCGATTTCCTCTTGGCACTTTCAACTTCTAAGAGGGAATATAGATTTAACACTGCAAACTTCTTTGTTAAATTCTTTTTACAACTGTGATTTAGGTATTGGATCACATAAAGAACAAAAGGCATGATGCAATTTAGCTTTTGAATAGTGGAGATAAGGCTTTTATTTAAGTGGAAAATGAGCCATATGCTAATCCCAATTTTCTGAAGCTTCCTTTATTATTGTTATTATTATTTTAAGAAATGACAACTCCATAAAATGCTAGTTATAGAAGAGGTGTCAGTTATGCCTTTTCCTCTCATAATTTAATCCTACATATGTAGGCTCTGTACATGCATTTGTTTATACTATCTATTTAAAAAGCAGTACTAATTTTCCCTTTGCACATCTATAAATTCAGCTTGTTCTTCATATTGATCCTTACCTTTCCCTACCTAATTCCATTTACTCCTGTTATCCAAGCTGATTTCTTGAAGTTCATAACAGTTGTTGTAGGCACAGACCTATTTTCATTTTTCTTATGTTACCATGTCACTGGAAATAAATGTATTAAATTCTGAATTGGTTTTTAACTTCTTTGCGCAATTGTGCAGGAAATGGATTTTCTTGGAATTTATTTGGTAACCCTCCTAGCCATTTCCAAAAGAATTCATGGGTATGGAGGTGGATGGTCTAATGCCCATGCTACTTTCTATGGTGGTGGTGATGCTTCTGGTTCAATGGGTAAGAACCCAGAATTAGGAAACAAACTCAATAGAGCCTTTTAGTCAGCCTTGGCATGCTCTATATCGTTTCTTGGGTTCAACCAATTTTTGATTTGGTGCAGGTGGAGCTTGTGGTTACGGAAACCTATACAGCCAAGGCTATGGGACTAATACAGCTGCTTTGAGCACTGCTCTATTCAACAATGGACAAACCTGCGGAGCATGTTTTGAAATCAAGTGTGTAAGTGATGCTAGGTGGTGTCTACCAGGTTCCATCATTGTCACAGCAACAAATTTTTGTCCTCCAAATAATGCTCTCCCAAGCAATGCAGGAGGCTGGTGCAATCCTCCCTTACAACACTTCGATCTTTCCCAGCCTGTTTTTCAACATATAGCTCATTACAAAGCAGGAATAGTCCCAGTTCAATACAGAAGGTAAGACATCAAATGTTGTCTAACCAATCAACCTTTAAATAGTTATATAATCTTGACTCTCTCAGTACACAAAGCGCTCCTTGACTATTGCAGGGCATTGGGTGGATTGAGAGAGAAAAAGTACATTAATTACATAGTTTTCTCTTTATATTTCTTCGAAAAGACTGCTTTCACTCTCGAAATTATAAATGGAATTAAGATATGTAAACTGCCTTTACTTGTTTGCAGGGTTAATTGTAGGAAAGCTGGAGGAATAAGGTTCACCATAAATGGCCATTCATACTTCAACCTTGTCTTAATAACCAATGTTGGTGGTGCTGGTGATGTTGTGTCTGTCTCCATCAAAGGATCTAGAACTGGATGGCAACCAATGTCTCGCAACTGGGGCCAAAATTGGCAGAGCAACTCTTACCTTAATGGTCAAGCACTCTCTTTTAAGGTGACAGCAAGTGATGGGCACTCTATCATCTCCACCAATGTTGCTCCTCCTAACTGGGGATTTGGGCAAACCTTCACTGGCAGACAGTTTTAGCTTGTATGACCCAGGCCAACACTAATCAAAACCAACTACTTGAACTCTCTAATGGTAATTAGTACTGATTATTTGGTAATTAGTACTGATTATTTATGATTAATCATGTAAGATTGGTATACCTATAAAAAGTCTTAGTATTTGTAATATATTATGACAATGGTGTCATAGAAAATTAGGGTACTTTTAGCCAAGGCCCTAAATGCTTTTGTTGGCACCCTGTGGAGGGGTTGAATGATTTGGTGTAAAAAGGGTCTCTGCCTAACCATTTTTCAGGTTTGGGAGGGTAAATCCCATATCATATTAACGGGTATCACGGCAAGACGATGGAAGTTATAGTGATATTTGATAATGTAGTGGTAGTGGATACTGTTGATGGTGTGGACGTGTTATTAGTTGATTGCATTTCAAAGCTTTTTAGCTGGAATGTGTCATCATGAGATGTGGGCTTGTATGTTGTGCAATTTCAACTAAATTTGTGTCGGATTGTGTTAAAATTAATATGTTAATTTATAATTTTAAATAAAAATAATTAGTTAATTGAATCGTATTATTTAATTATATCAAAATTTTTAACTCTAATCCTAGCATATTTTTTAAATAATATGACTCTTGTAACTCTTTTAAATATATAAGTTATCATCATTTTTATTTTGCTATATATAAAATATTTAAAATTAATATATTAATTACTAAATTACTTGTATAAATATTTTTTAAAATAAATATATAGAATCCTCTTTTTCTTCAAAATATTTAAAATATATAATTTTGTAATATAAAAATGATAAATTCAGTCTTTTTAGATTGATAAAAACCTATAAATTAAGTAGATCATATATCACAATTTACTATATAATAAATATGATTAATTAGGCATGTTATATCATGTCATTGAAGGCCAAATAGATCAACCTTTTTATACAATCATTTTTTATATGTCATGACATATATGATTCCATGGTAAAAATATATAATTTCTATTAAACCATATATTCTTGTAATTTTTTTG
Organism: Omphalea diandra; assembly: GCA_949677035.1. Taxonomy (NCBI): domain Eukaryota; kingdom Viridiplantae; phylum Streptophyta; class Magnoliopsida; order Malpighiales; family Euphorbiaceae; genus Omphalea; species Omphalea diandra. Next base: position 31,841 of record CATIWR010621510.1, on the reverse strand, counting down.
ATTGATGGGGGGGGGGGATAATTTAATATGAGAATGAGACATAAGAAAATTCAAATTAAAAAGGATAAAGATATTTCAATTAAAATGAAAAACAGAAGGTAAAAGATATTAAAATTTCATTTGGAATAAGAATTTTTACATTTTAATTGTGACATCGTAATTCAAATATCTCTAGAATATTTGCTATATTCTTAAATAAATTAATAATTACATTTAAAATTTTCAATCTTTTGATTTCATATAATTTAAGATTTATTATTTATTTTTGTAATTAAATGTGAATAGCATTCCCAACTATTTATAAAAAAAAAAGACCTTTTCTCTAATTTTTTGTAATTGATTATAAATTATATAATATATGCGAAAAAATTATGAAACATAGTTTATGTTTATAGAGTGAGAAAATATTTACGCATTATGTAAGCAATTAAATAATTAGATACTAAAAAATAATTTACTTGTTCTAATTTATCTTATAACTTTACTAATTATTTTATACAAGGCATGTGTATTTTGTAATCATAGGTTATTTAAATAAAAGTATTTGATATTACAAGCTTTTCATATATAGTACAAGATAATTGGAATATGCTTAATTAATTTTTCTAAGAAGTTTTGAATATTATAACTTTTCTTATAATTATAAAATCGTTGACCAAGTTAGAAAACATTAACCTCCTTATTTATACTTCAGTAGACGATTTGTAAAACAAGATATTGCATAAAATTTTACATTTTTTTCATTGTATTATAAATTTATAGATTATTTTATAAAATATAAATATTTCTTATAAAAGTAAATTATTTACACAATAACCTCTAATATTACTAAAGTTTAGTAAGTTTACATACGATTTTCTAAAGTAAAAATATTTTCTATAGACATTAATCATTTTCATAATTAAGTTTATTATTACTAAATTTTAACATGAATACAAAAAATAGAATTATTCTTTAAAATTTTGTAATTTAGCTCAACCAATGTAATTTATTATAATATTAATATTTTTACTTAATTATAATTTACACTTAATTTTTTTGATAAATACACCTAATTTTTCAATAAATAACAATCTATATTTTTTCAAACTACAGATTGAATAAAGTATGTGCAATTTAAACACATTTAATTAAATTTCTGAGTATGATATATCAAGATAATCACTATAAAATTTACAGTTTATTATATTAATTTTTTAATAAAATTATTATTAATATTATTAATTGTAATTAAAATAAAAGTTAATTTTAAAATATTGATTTGTTAATATTAAAATAATCCCTCAGGTGCTGAAAATGATGGATTATGGATTTGTTAAAATCCCATATGACATGCAAAACCCTAAAAAATGAAGGATTTCTATATACGACGGATTTTATCATGGAATTTGATCCCAAGTTTTTTAACCAAACTATGAATTTGTGACAAAATCCTTCACTTAAAATCCCTCCAAACAAACAAGTCCTCAAGGAAGTAATTGGGAAAAAAGGGCAAATAGAAAAGGAGAATATGAAGATTAAACCAAAAACAGGTGAAATTGTGGACCGACAAGAGTAAGTAATAAAATCCACAAGAAAGCAGTGAGAGAATTTATAGAGCACAACCAAGTTTTTGAACACTAGTAATTTCAACATGGGATTCTTCAAGCTGAATAACCTGAGTAGAACTACAACTACAGTATAGCAGCTATTGCCTCCTTTAATGTCCTTCCACTCTTAGCTTCAGTTTCGCCAATATAAGCTATAGCAAAGAACACCATACAGTATAATTCTGACTTCATCTTCAAGCTCCCTCTCAGATACTCTGGAATTCAAATTCCCCAACTAAATCCGAGCCATTATTGCAATCAGAAACACCCACCAACCTACCAACCAACATCAATTCCTAATTTTTTTTTTTTTAAAAAAAAACACTCCATCTTGATTTCCCTCCACAAGACCACAATTTCCACATTAAAGGGGGGAAAATCACAAAACCCATTTGCCATCACACTGACGATGCATCCCAAAATAATGGCATAATAAGGTACAAAGACTTCAACTTTATTTCAATAAGAATATAAAGATAAAAAAAAAATAAAAAAACTGTTTTGTTTTTCAGCGAATTAGGGTGAGTTTCCAAGTTTGAAAATTGACATAAAAAAAATTACGAAAATGGATGCTCACCTCCTTGTTTTTGCAGGCGATTGAATGGAAAAGAAAAGGAGAGCTCAAGCTGTAAGGTTTACAATGAAAGATTAAAAAAAAAAAAAAGTTTGTTTTGTTTTTCAGCGAATTAGGGTGAGTTTCCAAGTTTGTCAATTGACATAAAAAAAATTATGAAAATAGAGGCTCACCTCCTTTTTTTTGCAGGCGACTGAATGGAAAAGAAAAGGAGAGCTCAAGCTGTAAAGTTTACAATGAAAGATTAAAAAAAAAAAAGCACAGTTTTTTGAGATATAAGCGAAAAATAAGTGTTAGCACGAGATGCAATAAACACAAATAAACCCCAACTGCAATTTACAGCCTACAAATACAATCACACTACTAAAGTTGCAATCAATCTTCCATTCGCCCCAACAAAACCTAGTTTCCTCGCCTTCGCCACCGCCGCTGGCCAGAAAATCCATTCAATCTACTTCCCCAAATCTTGAATCTTTCATTTTCACCATTGCTGACCTTCAAATTAGATACTTCTTGAAGCAAGCAAATAAATCAATCAAACAAAGAATAAACAAAAAGGCGCGATCTTTTTTATTTTGTCGGTCATAATCCCGCGACGCCATCACTGCCTAAATCGATGGAACGAAGTAGGGCTCTGACCGCAGGCAGTCTTCATCACAGGTTCCGTCTCATGTATATTATGCTGCATTTCGCTGGGGGGTGACCGCGATTCCGAATATACCGTATCGGACTGAAAAATCGGATAAAAAATAGTCGAGAATATCTAAATTGTACTTAATTAAATTTAATCGAATAATTAAAATATATATTATAATATATATATTTCGAGTAATGTATATATATAAATTAATTTAAAATATTTTTAAACAGTATAAAATATATATATGATATATAAATCATATATACTTAAATAAATATCACAAAAAATAAAAATAATTAAATATTACATAATATAATTTTAATAATTAATTATGAAAATTATTTATCAATCAATTTAATATATTAGTAATTTAATTATATAATAAATATAAACAAATAAATAATTTCATAAAATATAAAATTGAAATCTAAAATTTTAAATTAAATTAATATTTAAAATTATTTATTATGAATTTTAAGTATTTACAAATAATTTGTCCGAATCAAATCTAATCACCTCTATTTTCGTACATGTTTTCGTATCTGTCTTCAAGGGTATTTCTGACAATTCGACAAAGGCTTGCTTGTTTTTCTTTTTTCGGTGAATGGTTGCTTGGTTTTTTGGAAAGTTAAAAACAAAAAAAAACTTTTATTTATTTTCTTATTACTTTTAATAATTTTACTGATAAAGTTGTAATATGATTCAAGGTATTCAATTTAGTTGGATTTGTTAAAAAAAACTCATTTAAACTCACCCATCAATTAAATAAATCAAACTTAAATATAAATTTAAGTTCGATAAATTTTCATGAATAATTTCAAATATTTCTAAATTTAGATAGAAAGTTTGTAAATAGTTCGAAATGAATTTTTAATATAATTATTTTTATAATAATATTATTTAAACTAATATTTTTGATATTTACAAAAATAATTACAATACAGTATGAAATTAAAATTTAAGTTTATAAATTAATATTAATATGTATTATTAAATAGAAATATAATTAGAAAATGCAATTAATATCAGAACTATGTAATTTTTATAATTATTTAAGTTTGTGAACACATTCAAGTTAATTAAAAAATTAAAAATTAATTAATTAAATTTAAACATATGATGTTGGACTCGGTTGAGCTCGATTGCAACCCCATTTGCTAATTTGTTGATGATCACGTAAAATTTCTTTCGGTTTTTTTTTTTTTTTTTTTTGGGTGGGGGAACAGCTTGCCCATCAAATTGGACTGACAATCTGGACTATATCCACTAGAACCAATTAATTAGTTTATTGTAAGTAGGTCCATGATCAAGTTTAGCAGCTAAAGGTTTTGTTGTCAGGGTTGACTTGGGAAACTCTCCCGTGGGATTTAGGAGATTTTAAGTTCTTGAAAAAGGGAACTGAAAGTTGTTTTTCTTACTACTTCACGCTCTCTGAAATTCAAAAGATGGCAGAAATAGTTGTCTGCTTTTCTGCAAGTTTTGTTTGATAGGCTAGCTGCTTCAAAGCTTGAAGAATTTGGGCTTTGGTTTCACATGAGCAAGAGAAGCTGGAGAGTACTCTAACTACGATTGCAGATGTGCTGGAAGACTAAAGGATTAGACAGTTCAAAACTAGTTAGTGAAGCTTAAAGATGTTGTCTATGATGTTGATCTTGTATTGGATGAGTTTGCAACTAAGGCTTTAATGCGAATTGTAAAATCTCAGAATCATACTGATCATTTGATGTCTAGCCCAAGGTTGTCAAAATCGAGATTTTATCCTAAAATCGTTAAAAAATTCTAAAATCGAAATCGTAAAATCGGATAGTAAATTTTACAACATAATAAAATATTATTTTAAAATATAATTATGCATATATAAAAATATAAGTAAGATATTTTTTAAATTTAATGCACATAATTACATTAAGAAAATCAAAAGAAAATATATTCATAAAAAAATTCAAGTTCGTATCTCATGTTATAACACTAAAATACCTAAAAGAAATTAGTTCAAATCTAGTATACATTTAAATTAATAATACAAAATATACAAATAAATACTACATAAAATAAAATATAACATTTAAAAAAAGTTATCAATATTTTTATTCAAATTAACTCATTCATCTTCATCAGCATAAATATCATTGTTATTTTCATCTCCATCATCTTTCAATTCATTGCCACCAAAAGACTCATTATTAGTATTTTCACAAATATTATCACTAATAATGACAAATATTATCACTAATTCAAAAATCAATTTTTTGTGTAAAACTTTACTTCCCAACAGTAGTAAGTAATTTCAATTTTCAATCATATAGAATTAGTCAATTATAATTGACAATTAACAATTAATGTATAGTCCTAATAATATAAAATTGAGCAACAAAAAATAGAAAATAAAGAGAAAATAAAGCATTCGAACAACAAAAAATGAAGAAAAATTAGAAAAAAATATAGGAGAAATAATATAAAAATAGAGATAGAAAATTAGATAGAAAAATTTTAAAAAATAATAATGAGTCAATACCCGATTTTATATTCGATTTTATCCGATTTCACCCGATTTTACCGATTTTAACGAGTCAACACTCGATTTCACCTGATTTTAACACAAATTCGATTTTATGTACAATTAAAATTATTCTCATAATTTTGACTCGTAAAATCGTACAAGTCAATTCACAATTTTGACAACTATGGTCTAACATGCTTCTGGTTCCACAGTCTATTTTTTTTCCATGTTAAAATTGGATATATGATAAAGGGGATTAACAAAAGGTTGGATGTTGTTGCACTTCAGAGAGTGAATTTCCATTTTAGGGACGAAATTAGAGATGTAGAAAAGAAAGACAATGATTGGAGACAGACTCACTCTTTTGTGATTGAATCAAAAGTTTTTGGACGGGAAGAAGACAAGGAATGACTTGTAGATATTTTGATTGGATGGGGTAATGGAGAAGATCTTTCTGTCCTTCCAATTGTAGGTATGGCGGGAATCGGTATGACAACTCTTGCTCAATTGGCCTTCAATGATGTCCAGGTGAAAAAAAGTTTGAACTTGCCGATGTGGGTTTGTGTCTCTGAGGATTTTGATGTTAGAAGGCTAACAAAAGTAATTTTAGAAGCTGCAATAAAAGAAAGATGCGATCTTTTAGGCATAGATCTTCTACAAACTTGCCTTAAAGAAAGATTCGCTGGGGAGAAATTTCTACTTGTTCTTGATGATGTTTGGAGTGAGGACTATGAGAAATGGGATCGTTTGAGAACTTTGTTGAGAAGAGGTGCAAAGGGAAGCAAAATCATTCTTACAAGTCGCAGCTCCGCAGTCACAACAGTAATGGGTTCGTTACCAACATGTCATCTGGGCAGACTATTTGATGATGATTGTTGGACTTTATTCAGAAATCGAGCATTTGTAAATGAGAGAGCCGAAGAGACCCCAAGAATAGTGGCTATTGGAAAGGAGATCGTCAAGAAATATGGTGGGGTTCCTCTGGCAGTTAAAACTCTTGGAAGCTTGATGCACTCTAGAAGGGAGGAACAAGAGTGGTTATATGTCAAGGACAATGAATTGTGGTAACTTCCTCAAGAGAACAATGGCATTTTGCCTACATTGAGAATTAGTTACAATCACTTGTCTTATCTGAAGAGATGCTTTTCTTGTTGTGCAGTATTCCCGAAAGACTATGACATCAATAAAGAGAGGTTGATTCAAATATGGATAGCAGAGGGATTGGTGGAACCAAATGATGCAGCTGGAAGAAATAGGCAACAACTATTTTAACTGTTTGTTGTGGAGCTCTTTCTTTCTAAGTGCAGGGGAAGATGAAGATGGTAGCATTATTTCTTGCAAAATTCATGATCGTATGCATGATCTTTCACAGTTTGTTATTGGAGTTGAGTTTTTAACTCTTGAGGCAGGCTCGAGGTAGATAATTCCGGAAAGAACTAGCCTCTTATCATTGGTCTGCAATAAAATAATTATGCAAGTCCCAAAATGCTTGCCCAGCGAAAAACTTGCACAGGCTACTAATATTGATAGAAAGGCAGGTTGCAGTGTAGGTTCCTCAAACTCTTCTTTCAACTTTCAAATTGTTGCGTGTGATGATTTTAGGTAACACTGATATAAAAAAGCTACCTAATTCCTTAGGCAAATGGATACATCTCAGATTCTTAGACTTTTCTTATACCGATATTGAAGCCCTACCTAAATCTTTCAGTTCCCTAGTAAACTTGCAAACCTTGAATCTGTCCCATTATTTTGAACTCCGAGAATTGCATAAGAACACAAGTAACTTGCTTAGCCTTAGGCATATCATCATTGATCATTGTCCTTCATTGTCAAAAATGCCGCCTAGGATTGGAAAATTAACTTCCCTACAGGCCTGATCACAGTTCACTATGGGTAAGGAGCGTGGCTGTAAATTGGAAGATTTGAAGTTCCTAAATCTCAGAGGTGAATTGGTTATCAGAAACCTTGAAAATGTGAGGTACAGAAGAGATGATAAGGAGGCACAGTTGCAAGAAAAACATGGTCTTTCCTTGTCGAAATTGTAATGGAAGCATGATTACATTGGCGGCTACTCACTTGATGTTTCTGAAACTGTATTAGAAGCTCCAAAGCCCCATGAAAATCTGAAAAGGTTACACCTAAAAGGTATAGTGGTGTCAAGTTCCCTTCCTGGATCATGGATTCCTAGTGGAGGTTAATCTGAAGAACTGTCAAAGGTGTGTTTTACTCTCTCCGCTTGGACAGATTCCTATTCTCAAGGTTATTTATATCAAAGGTATGAATGTCGTGACATACATTGGTAAGGAATTTTATGGAAATGGTATTACCAGTGGGTTTCCATCACTCAAACATTTTGAGATTCATGATCTTCCTAACCTTAAAGAATGTCTAAATTATGAAGAGTGAAGTTCTGACCTGCGTCAAGAAGTTGGTGGTGAAGGGTTGTCCAAAACTGAGAAACATTCTATGTAGGCTTCCATCTTGTGAGGAATTGGAGCTGAGGGATAGCATTATGATGTTATTAAGGTCACTGCCAAGCCTAACCTCCCTTGACACCCTTAGAATATGTGAATTTTCTGAAGTCGGGTCTTTGCAAAGGGAGGTTGAAAACCTAACTTGAAATCACTTCACATTGGGATGCGTGACAAATTAGTCTCCATGCCCCGGGGTTTGAGCAACCTCACTTGTCTTGAGTTTTTTGGCATTTGGAGTTGTTCTATGTTAACATCCTTGATAGAGATACAAGGCTTGGCCTCGCTCCAAAAGTTATCCATCTTCAACTGCACAACATTATCATCTTTAGCAGGACTACAACATCCCACTGCTCTTGAGAAGTTGAATATTGAAGGTTGCCCAGATTTGATTCATTTACCAGAGGAAGGCACAAAAAACCTCACCGTATTACAATCTTTGAGAATATCTCATTGCCCCAGGCTCACCTTTTTGCCTGAGGAACTACAACACATCACTGCATTGAAGGATCTTCACATACTAGACTTTTCGGGCATAAATACTCTGCCAGTGTGGATTAAAAACCTCAAGTCACTTCGCGAACTGTCAATATGGAACTGTCCTAATCTTACATCATTGCCAAATGCAATACAACACCCGACTTCACTAGTATCTTTCAATTTGGCAATGTTCAAATTTGGAGCAGAGGTGTGACAGAGAGGAAAAAGGAAATTGGCATAAAAATGCACATGTTCCGGAGATCGAAATCAAAGACCAGGAAATCATATTAGAACAGTTGATAGCATCAGAGGCTGCCACAGATGGTAAGCATTTATTGAGACTTGTGCATGAGGCAAAGAAAATTAGAGCTGTTATTGTTCATTCGATGGAAATAACTCTAGCAAGTGATATTATGCAAAGTTTCCTTAAGGAGGCAAAGACAATGAAGATAGCCATTAGTGGGTTTACAACTGCAGGACGTCAGAATTTGCGTAGTCTACTTCAAAAGGCAAAGAGAATGAATACTAGGATTATTAAGCCATGTTTGAACCGAATCAAATCTATTTCTTTTTCAATGCCTTCAAAGTTGGGAAGCAAGTCCAACAAATTGTTCAGTAATCATTAACCACTGAGAAATGCAGATTGACCAAGAGAATTTCGGTCTGGTTGCTTTATCCATATGTACAATTATGTTTCTAATAACTTTTCGAGTGCTTAACACCATAATTACATGTGTAATTAGACAACATTTGAATTGATGTAAGAAATTTTGTAAGCTAAATTATTCTGCCAGAATTTGCTCCTTGAATTGTGAAAAAGAAGAAACAATAGCAGGTTGAAAATCACCAAATTCTCCATTCAAGCACTAAAACTTAGGCTCAAATGGATATTTTCTGAAAGCTCCATCTTTCTGGTTGCACCCTAATAGAGTATTTATTTCCACGCTAAAAAGGGCGTGTGCAAATAAGGATTTTATTTCTTAGCGGGGCAAAAAACAATGTAACAACAAACTCTTCCAACAAGCCACATGGCAGTTGTTGGTTGGTTGATAGATTGTCAAGTATGTACTTTAGAATTAGAATCTATTGATTATCCTGTTATAAAAAAAAAAAAAAAGAATCTATTGATTATCCAATTTTTTATTTCACCAATTTAAGCTATTCAATTTAAATGGTTAAAAACGTCTGAATGGACTCGATTAATGGATCAAAGAGTCAAGTTCTCTGCAGATAAATTGAAGGTGTTGAGCATTTTCATAAGAAAACAAAACAACACCATCCAATGGCACACACTAATGCAAGAAAAGCAAACAACCTAAGAAAAAAAATCTAAAATACAAAAATAACAAGTTGGCATTAATTTAGTCCCAAACAAATCAAGTACATGACAACCGTCCTAATTGATTGGTAATAAAACCATTTGATCTAATTAAAAGCCCAACATTAAAAAGTTGACAAGTTCAGGGAGAACAACAGGACATCATCCCTTTTGTGTCCTCCCTCTTTCTTTGTCAACTAACCTCATTATTTTGACCAGAACAAGAAGCATAATCAAGAAGAAAAATATCCACAGAAACCACATCCTCTATCCATAAGGTGCAAATTATTAATCTTCGTTTGCTTTGTATTGTTTAGTTTTTGTTTTTGTTTTTTTTTTCTCTTTGCTTTTGTCTTGTTATGACATGTTTATTTTTTTAACCGGCTAACTCAAGACATTCTTGCCATTCTTGTAGGTTGTAGTAATTCTTGTTATTTTGCAGAAAATTTATAGTTTTTTTTTTAATTCATCCAGAATGCGCAAAATTTCAAAGATTTAATCTGTTTGTTAAACCAAGGAAACCCATCTTTGTTTCTTTTCCTCCCTTGATGTTGTTCAATGACTTTCTTGGTTGACTTATTGTATTTTCAAGAACTGTTGAAGGCTATTATTCCTTCATTTACTTTATTTGCTTTGTGCTGATCTTAGAAGAATTGAAGTAAAATATTTCATCGTCTGTTCATGAGGAATTTTTAAATTTTACTTGCTTCCATTTTTATGCTGGGAAGTACATACATACACAGTTGAAAAGGGTAAAGATCATCTGTTCCATTTGATTCCTCTATTGCTTTCAGTATTAGAAGATGGTCTTTTTTCTTTTTCATTGTCAGTTGGTCAATTATGTTTAAAAAAAATTCCTAAATTTATAAAACCCTTTATTGAGTGATATTATTGGCTATAAATTTGCATCTTTTCACATCTAGCATTTTCATAACACATTTAGATATGTGCTAATGGTTAGAATTATGGGTACTGCTTCTTGAATACTGTAAGCATTTGCTTTGAGATTTTTTTTTCTTTGTTGTTTCTCTATATATATCTTGGTTTTTTGTTTTCATTTCTGTTGATTTCCATTTAATTAGGTTGATTAATGTGATGGGGGATGCAATGGTGAATCAATACTGGTGTCACCTATGCTATAGGACAGTGATCCCAGTTATGGAAACTGAGATTAAATGCCCATTATGTGAAAGTGGGTTTGTGGAAGAACTGAGCAGCATTAGAGACCTCAATGGTGATGGCATTGATTTGGGATCAGAACCTGCACTGTCTCTGTGGGCTCCTATCTTACTCGGTTTGATGGGTGGTTTAGGCCCTACTCGTGCACGCATTGCTGCTCAAGAACAAAACAGCAGCAGCCATGCACAAGAAGAAAATGATGAACTTGAAAGAGAGTTTCAAGCTTTATTTAGGAGGAGAAGGAGAAGAAGTTCAATCCTTGGTATGATTCAAGATCTTCGCTCGGCTTTAGAGAATTTTGAAAATAATGGCGAGAATAATGGTAGTAATAATAACAATAATAGTGTGATTTTTTTTGACGTAAACGAACCCGACTTCCCAATTCGGAGCATGGCAAGTTCTTTGGGGGATTACCTTATGAGACCTGGTTTGGATTTATTGCTGCAGCATTTGGCAGAGAATGATCCTAACCAATATGGTACCCCTCCAGCACAGGATGAAGCAGTTAAGGCAATGCCATCTGTTGTGGTCAAGCAGAATTTGCAATGTTCGATATGCCTGGAGGAGTTTGAGATTGGAGGTAAAGCAAAGGAGATGCCATGTAAACATAAATTCCATAGTGAGTGTATTCTTCCCTGGCTGGAGCTTCATAGTTCTTGCCCAGTTTGCAGGTTCCAAATGCCCTCTGATGATTCCAACATTCAGGCCAATAGCTCTAGAAGCAATGAAGGAATAATGGAGAACAGTGAAGCTAGGACAACTGATAACATAGGGGACAGAGGGGAGCTAGTAAGCAATGGGAATAGGTATTGGATCCCTATCCCATGGCCTTTTGAAGGCTTGTTTTCTTCATCAGCATCCCAAAGTGGTGGGAGTTCTACTTCAGCACCCTCAACTGGAAACACGCAAGAAAATCCTTCTTGTACTGATGAAACTTAAAGATACTTGTATGTATAAACATACTTGCTGGTTTTTGTTTTTATCATATTTTTTGCATAGTACTTCTCTCAAGGAATTTGCCCATCTTATATATCCTGTAAGGAATTTGTTGTTGTTAAGAAATGTAATTTAATTGGCTTTATTTGTTGTTGTCTCTAGAAAACAAGTAACATTCCATAAGATATGAGAATGGATGAATTGTCTGCTTAAAAAGGACTTAAAGAAAATCCTTCATCCTATGAAAGATCCAAATGCTATGACAGTTTGAATTTTGTCAAATAAGAGGAAAACTGTCTTTTTACTGTATATAAGGTGTGATCATCTGTTCTATTGATTGCTAACACAATACCATACCTTGGAAAACTAGAATCCCTTGCCCAAAATTAAACAAGAAGACATTGAAAATAATGAAAACTGCAAAAATGTTGTATTGAAAATTTTCATAACTGTAATTCTTGTCACAAGTCGATTAATATTGTTCCAACATCAATTAAACATAAGACAATCTAACAAATTTGGGTGCACCAAAATCTGGATGACTAGACAATCTAACAAATTTGGGTGCACCAAAATCTGGATGACTTGACAAAAATTTCATGGTATTATCACTGTACAAACATAATTTTGATCACTACAGCAGTGCCAATCTTATGCAAGGTAACAACTAAATCTCCTGGATTGCAGAGTCCCCTCTCCTTGGCATATTGTAATGCATGCTTAATTCATTCTTCTGTCGACTCGCTATGAGATGCTCTTACAGAACCTGAACTCAAAATAGGCATTAGACCCCGATAAATAAGGCTATGCCTAGCAGGAGCTTCATCACTGTAGGACCACTCAAGGAAATCAGTTTTAATCTCAGGAACAACCAGACAAAATCGGCAAGGATGGTCGGCAGTTAGACACCAGTTTTGTTGTGTGTCCACCTTTAGTTAGGACTGAAATAGAAGCAGCTTTCACACTGTTTGCTGTCTTTAGTGCTGCTGAATCCAAACTCTCTAATGGCCTCATGGGCATAGGAGCATTCTCCATAATTCTCTTAAAAGGATCTTCATAATCTATGAAGTCTTCTGCCTCTATGCAAATTTTGACTATGGTTTGAACAGCGAGTTCAGGGTATGCACCAATAGCAGTTTCTCCACTGAGCATCACACAATCGCTACCATCAAGAATTGCATTAGCAACATCAATAGCTTCAGCTCGAGTAGGCCCTGGAGACTTGATCATGGATTCCAACATCTGAGTTGCAATTACCACTGGCTTTCCTTGTATGTTAGCCTTCTGGATCATCACTTTTTGTGCTAGGAATATCTTCTCAATTGGGATCTCCATTCCCAGGTCACCACGCGCCACTATAAACACATCAGAATTCTCCAGAATCTCATCAAGGTTAGCAACAACTTCTTGATTTTCAACCTGTCAAAGTTAGACAATCAAACCTGTCAATTGGATTCAATTTGTTCTTCAACAAGAAGAAAATATTAATATCACCGAGCACAAATTTATCTACTAGATATTGTTAACATACCTTGGACATGAGAAGGATGTTCGTGGCATGCTCCCTTAGCAGCTCTCTGACCTCTATAAGGTCTGAACCTTTACAAATTAAGGAAAGCGCAATCATGTCAATCTGATTACAAATTCCCCATTGTAAGATATCCTCTTTATCCTTTTCTGTTAAGGAGGGAAGATCAATTACTACTCCAGGAAGATTGACATTCTTCCTCTCACCCAAAACAATAAAATTTTCGCAACAGCAATGAACCATGCCATTTTCCTTATCACAAGCTAAAACTCTAAGCGAAATTGTACCATCAAAACACAATATAACACTTCCTGGTTTGACATCTTTAGCCAACTTTTTATAGCTCATACAGATTATATTCTCATCACCCTTTAAGCTATAGGTAGTAGAGATGAGAATCCCTTGTCCCTGCTTTAGCTGTATAGGCTTCCCATCCTTCAAGAACCCAGTACGAATTTATGGTCCCTGTAATATTTCCAAATTTAAGCATAAATTAATGAAAACTAGGAAATTTAAATGTGATAAAGACAATGAAAACCTAATTAGGGATCACAAAAGAAGAAGCCATGCGCTACATAGGCAATTGACAATCAACTATTCAAAGCTCTATGTTATCCCCATATTCAACCAGAATAATTATGCATAATTTTCAAGCATAACCATTATTTATTATTATTATTATTATTCTCGAAAAAGTTAGAGCATAATATCAAATACAACAGAACAAGCAAAAGTTTTAGAATCCAAAAGAGGCACTTAGTTTGCATTAATTATCTAAGAATAGCAAAAGGAAGAGTTTATGCTAAGGATAATGCTTTTCAAATGGGGTTCTTGATGAGAACCTAATCCACAGAGACAGTCTTGCACCTAGTGGCTTGTTACTTTAGTATCTGATATGTTTGATTTATCAAACACAAACCAATGTTTTTTCGCCATAAATCCAGAATCGAAGATTTGTTTAATTAATTAAAAGCAGAAACTTTTGCATTCTCAAGAACTAATTTTTTTCTTCAAATATGAATTGAAAGGGAAAACTCCTGCACGATTCGAGCATCAATAAATAACGTGCGCTTATCAAATAAAATGCATGAACGATTTGAAGCTATGCTATTTGGTGCAGTGTTTTATCTATCCAACACAAATTTCATTAAAAGATCATAACCACAAATCCAACCAACAAAGTTAGAAATTCAATTTAGGAGGTCAAAAGTTCAAAAATTCATAGCACTCTTCCTTTTAAGAGGTTGCAATACCAAACCAAAAATTATAGTAAACAAATAAGAAGGGGAAAAACGCATTGTGTTAGAATACAAAGCAAGAGACTGAAAAACTAAAGAGGCTTTTCTACTAATTTCATTACCAAAAGCTGCTATTTATAGCAGAGATAATACATTCAAAGGTATGGTATGCTCCATACCTCAATACCAACTACACCTAACGCTGATTTTTCTAGAATAAAACATCCCTGACTTTAAGGATGATCTTTCTGTTTGATCTACTAAAGTTAAGATCATCATTACATCCAAAATTCAATAAACTACATCAGACATTAACTTAAAGATATGCCTAAAATGTCTAAGGTAAAGTCTCGCTATCACAACACTCCTCCTTGAGACTTTGTCTTGAAACTCCAAGCTTCGTTCGTTGATTTTCAAACCCTCTACTGATTGGTTTTTTAAATTGAATTTCAGTTGCTGAACATCTTCTTTTTTCTTTGATTTTGGAACACTTCTTGCCCTATTTTGCTACCATTCTTTGTTCATAGTAAATCTTTTCTTGGTCTTGCTATTATTATGAGCAAAATGACCCCTTTTTAGACTTGTTGCAGTCTCATGTACTTGGGAACTCAATGAACTCTGCAGTTCTGACTCATCAAAAACACTTGAAACTTGAAGTTTTGGAGTAGAGACTGAATCTACTGGAAATGCTATTGCCGAAACTCCTCATTTCACCTAATTTTCTTGCTTCTCATTAACTTCATCATCCTTTTCATTTTCAGCACTTAAACTTAAAGAATCAAAGCTTAATGGAAAACTCTCATCAATTATCTTAACCTCAATTATCTCATAATCATTTTGATTAAAGATAATGCAAGAATGATTCTTAAACAAATCATAATAACCTTTCTTTAGCAATTGAGGTACACTAAATAAATTTTATTCTAGAGATGGTATGAATAAGATATCTGAATAGGTTTCGTACCTTGTTTTGTCTGAATAGCAACTGATCCTTTTCCTTTAACTTGAATTCGTTCTCCATTGCTAGATTGACATCAGTTTTGAAATTTTTATCCAAATGAGTGAATGAAGCTACATACTTAGATATATGATTTGTGCACCTACTATCTACAAACCAAACTTGATCTTTTTTCTGAGATATAACTTCAGTTGCCATGAATAAATCTTCATCTTGATCTTGTATAAAATTAATTTACTGAAGTTGCTCTTCAACAAGACTCATTGATAGAGGCTGATTTTGTTATTGTTGATTTTGCTTTCTTCTACAAAACTTCTCAATATGGCAAAAAAGTTTGCAGAAATTACATTATGGCTTTCCTTTCTATTTGCAATTCTTTTCTAAATGATTGGTCCTTTTGCATAAACCACAAGGAGGATATGTAGGTCTTCCTTGATTGCTATTTGTAGAGGCTTTGCTTAAGTGAGAAATTTGAAATACTCCTTTAACCTTTCATCAGATCTCATGGAAACTCTTTGTTCTTGCGCTTGTTACTTGCTCATCAATTCTACAATAGTAAGTTCTTGTAGATCACAAGACTCTTCGATGGCTAAATTATTTGCTTCAATTTTTTCTGGAAGACTAATCAAAATCTTCTCCACAACATTTTGATCAGGAAGAATCTCTCCATGTAACCTGATTTGATTAACCAGGTCCATTACTCTGCTAGAATAAGCTTTGACAGACTCTGAATTCTTTCATTTTCGTCAATGCAAACTTCCTTTTGAGTGTAAGGAGTCTCACAGCCTTAACTCTACTTGTGCCTTCAAAAATCTCTTTGAACTTCTCCTATGCAGCCTTAGGACCCTCTAAATCTATAATGCTGGTGAAGACGTGATCTGCTAGACCAGTATGAATACAAGTTAAAGCTTTGTCCCTTTTCAATTTCTCCTCTTCATGAGCCTTAATTTGAGCCATGGTGGGATTTTCTCTTAAAGTTGGTGGATCTTCATCGGTTTTCACCACATGCTATAATCTTTGAGACTTCAAATAGGTCTTCATTTTGACTGACCAAATGTGATGGTGATCTCCATTGAAAACTGGAATTGCTGGAGTGATGTTGTTGCTAGAGGAAGACTTTTTGAAGCTACTAGAAAACTTTCATACAAACTCACAAATGTTTGATCTTTTTCAAGTGTTTTAACTCTGAAAACACTCATAAACTAACCACACATCCCTTAAGAAATGTAGCTCTAATGCCACTGTTAGAATACAGAGTAAGAGACTGAAAAACTAAAACTGCTCTTTTCTAATTTCATTACCAAAAGCTATTATTTATAGCAAAGATAATACATCCAATGGTATGGTACGCTTCATACCTCAATGCCAATTACACCTAATACTGCTTTTTCTAAAACAAAATATGCTTGATTTTAAGGATGATCTTTCCTTTTTACCCACTAAAGTAAAGATCATCATTACATCCAAAATTCAATAAACTACATTAGACATTAACTTAGCCTAAAGTGTCTAAGGCAAAGTCTCATTATCACAATACATTGTAGAGTTTTCTAAATTTCATCTATCAAGATCATTAATTAGCTAATGCAACAAAGTAAATATATACATATAAATATATAG
Organism: Omphalea diandra; assembly: GCA_949677035.1. Taxonomy (NCBI): domain Eukaryota; kingdom Viridiplantae; phylum Streptophyta; class Magnoliopsida; order Malpighiales; family Euphorbiaceae; genus Omphalea; species Omphalea diandra. The sequence goes on along the minus strand of CATIWR010621510.1, from coordinate 14,810 downwards.
ATATACCTCAGTGTCCAACATGATAGCGCAAAGAATTCTAGTATTGTTCATGGCAGTCCTAAGATTATCAAGAGTTTCTTGATGGTAAGCATGAGTTCCATAAGAGAAGTTAAAGTGGGCAACGTTCATGCCAGCCTTTAAAAGCTTCTCAAGCATATCAACAGACCTGGATTGTGGCCCCAACGTGCAAACTATCTTTGTCTTTGGCCTCCTTTCTCTACCCATTCCCACTACGCCTTCACCTCTCACCGATACACTCTCTATTATAGCAATGCAGTGATCAATGGAAATGAAAAGGGTTTTTGTTTAGGAAAGATTTTGTTATGGGTGGAGAACTCTACAAGAGGTTTTTTTATATAAGGTTGGTTTAGTAATGGTGGTAAAAGAAAACCTTACGTAATATGGATTGGAGAAGTTAAGGGCATATTCTATAGGTTTGTTTATTATTGCCTAATGTAACTTTTTTTTTTTTTTTGAAAATAATGTAGTATTGCCTTTATTATGGGGAAAAAGATAAGAGAATTTTAATATTATTTGTTAGTCAAGTACTAGCAATTCTTTTTATATTCTAATAGTGATAGGAGAGTTTGTAAATTTAGAGTTGTTGTTTATTTTATTGCGGTCGAAAGCATCTTTATCTTAATTTTTTTTTTTTTAAAAAAAAAAAGCCATAAAGATTTTATTTAAATAGCAAAATTATTTGAAAACATGTAAAAAAAAAAAAAAAAAAAAGAAGAACCACACACATATGTTGAAATAAATACTAATGATAATATATACTAATTGCTAACCCGCGCACTGTGCAAAATAATTGTAATAATAAATATTAAATAAATTTAATATTGATTTTTATCAAATAAAAATTAATTAATTGATTAATTTAAAATGAACATATAAATAATAAAATAAAATTTATTATTATTTTAAAAAAAATTTATCAAGTAAATACAATAATAAAAATAAAATTATAATTAAATTAATATAAAAATTTTAATAATAAAATAATTTTCAATACAAAAATACAAAATTTGTAATTTAACTTTTTTCTTTTGTTGGTAATTTTTATCGTTTTAGTTTTTAAATTTTTTTATTATATAGAAACTAAATACTAATTATTATAAATATGAAAAATTTTCTATATTATTAAACTTTCTAAATTATTTTTATATGGATAACTTTCTATGTTGTTAAACTTGCTATATGTTCTTTTGATTAATTGACAATGTGAAGAAATATTATTAAACTTTCTAAATTATATCCTATATAAAAACTTTTGATGGTGTTAAATTTTTTATATTTCTTTATTAATTAATGAAGTTAAATATTTATAATAACTTAAAAATATATTATATTGCTACTTATTAAAAATATTATATTACTAATATAATTATTTGACAAATAGTAAACACTCATTTAAAATTAAATTTAAAATAATTAATATACTATTATATAATAATTAATATATATTAATTATATTGCTAGTCACAAATCCACTTAAATTGTAAATAATTTTAATATTATTTTTATTTATTAATTAATTAAAATTAATATATATATAATAATCAAATTTTTATTTTTATTTTATAAAAGTTATTATCAAGTAAATAAATAATCAAATAAATTTCTCAAACTTATAATTATATATGGAGTTAGTTGTAAAAAAATTATTTATTGATTCATACCTTTAATTTTTATGTGACACAATTTCAAGATAATGATTTATTAAATTTGAATGAAGTAATTCATGATAATCAATTAAATAAATAATATTATGTATTTCATAATCAAAAATAAAATGAACAAATAATTGTAAACTATATACATATATGTTAGATAGTCATAATAAAAGATTGTTTATTTATTCATATTATACTTTTAACCTTGTGTGACACAATTTTAAGAGAATTTATTAAAATTGAATAGTATAATTTCAAATAATGTATTACACTGTTGTTTAATTTTGATAATTAATAGAATTAATTTAAATTTTGATTTCTTATTTAAAATTTTACTTCTTTACATTTTTTATTTTCTGTTTAAAAGTTATTTAGAATTTTAATTTTTTAGGTGTTTTTAATTTTCTAGTAAAATTTTTTTATGTGATATTAATTTCTTGTGTAGAATTTTTATTTTTTAGGTTTTTTCAATTTCCTATTTAGAAGGTGTTTATATAGCATCTAATTTTTTTAATTTCTTGTTTAGAATATTTTTGATATAGTAGTTTTTTATAACATAATATAAAATAATAACACACGATTATTTCCCACACTGAAATATATATATATATATATATATATAAGCATTTAAAAAACTTTAAATTTATAAAACTTAATACTTATACTAAAAATTATAAATATTTATTATTCAGTTATAAAAATATTAACCATGGATGGAGACTTAGCCATAGAAGACTCTTATATATATATATTCTCAATGTGTGTACAAGGTTAGGCATAAAATAATAAGGAACCTAAAAGTATGGAGAAAAAACAGAACTAAAATATCTAAAAAGAATGAAAGAGGTTAGCTTATGGTTGACTGGAAACACAAAGAATACACTGATACAATGGAAACTTGTTTATCACAATGTCAGTCCATTCTTTTCTGCAATTGTAATTAATTGCATCAAACAAGAATAAATAAGCTAGAGAGCAAGGGCCATGAGGGAATGGATGGATCTATTTTTTCCCCATTTAAGTGGCCTTGATGGATTAACATAGACCCTTCATTTGCTAGCCACAATCTTAATCTTAAAGAAGTGTAATCACAATTAAAACCCTATTAAACAATCTTAAATGATGGGATTAGTGTGGCCAATTGTTTAGAAGACCTATAAAGGAGAAAGAGAAGGCAATACTTCAATGCGTCCAATTCAAGCACAACAAAATTTTTAATACTTCAGTCCCATTTACAGGCATGGGGAGCTCACACTCAGTTTATGCCTCTTGCTAATAAATAATTTGTGCACATGCAATTATAAAATTGTCTCCAAGAGAATAAATTTAGTTTAACTATTGCTAGTTATTATTAATAGTTGGTTGTTAATTGTTGATAGTATATTGAAATAAAATATTGAGTAAAATTATTATTATTGATCATTATTTATAGATATACTTATTAATATAGATATAAATTTTAAATAAATAAATATATTTTAGATTTTAAAGTTTCAAAATAAATAATATATAATATATAATATTATTTATTTATTTATTATGATTTTTAATTTTATATTAAATGTTGATATATTACAAAAAATAATTTTTTTATTTTTCATCAGTTTTTCACTCCCTTTAACATAAGAGAAGTAGATCAATGAAAATACAGCAAACAAAATGATTCTAAGATGATTTCTAGCTTTAATCTATTAGTTACCAAAAGGAGATGAGTAATATGTGTTCTCATTTTGTAAACAATTTGAAGGAGCCATAATCTCTCTCTTCAAATGTAAGGAGAGAGAGAGAGAGAGAGAGTGGCTCCTCTTTTTTTTCTTTTTTCTTTTTTTTATCATTTGCTTTATCTTTTTCATCTTTTTTTTTATAATTTTTTAAAAAATAAATTGCGCTTTTATTAATAAAGAAATGTAATAGAGTTATATGAAAAATTTTGTTGAAATTTGCTTAATTTTTAAGACAAGTTAAAAGATAGAATTTAATAGTTTATGTTATAATTAAAAAAAAATGAAACAGAGAGTATTACTAAGTTTGAATTTCATTAGGTGGGGTGAAAATTATGCATTGTATAGTCCGTTTTAGTAAGATTTAGAAAAATTTTGAAACTAAATCAAAATAATTTAATTTCTTATTTTTCAAATCAAACTAAATGGACTAAAATAATATGTTTCGGTCTTATTTTAATAAACATAAAAACATATTAAACATATTTTAAAATGAATATATGCACGTCATTACAGGAAATAGTGTTAATATATCAATAATACAAAGTTTTAGTCTACAAATTGTTCTACTTCATAAAAATGAAACAATTTCAAGAAGAATTTATTATACAATAAAATATAAGATAAATAACAAAATTAATAATATAAATATATGTAAATAAATGGTTTGCAATTTGATTCGGTTTTGTTTTAAACAAACAAAACTAAACTATTCTCAAATTATTTAAAAAATTTTCAAACTGAACTAAACTATTTTGATTTCTAAACTGCACTAATTAATTTAGTTATATTTAATTTAATTTAATAATTTAAACTGAACAATGAACCCCCAAACCATAATTTAATAATTTAAACTCATCATTAGGAAAAGACAACAACGCAAGTACAAAATATAACACAATTCTTCACCAACTGGATAAAGTCCTGGATATCATTCACCCATAGTAATTAAACTCCCAAAAACTAGTACATTTGATTCCACACCTCTTAAATTCAAAAGCATTCTATAATGACTACTAGTATTGAGTTCCGAAAGCATTCTATAATGACCAATGGTATTCAGTTTTGAGAAGGTATTGATCCCCCATTTGTTTTTATGGGACTTGGAGGATTTGCTAGTTGATCCAGGCAGCCTACAACTCATCATGGCCATCTGGTCGTTCTTTGTATAAAGATTCTAGTTTATGTTTGAGTTCCTGTCACATCCAATATTTCCATTTCAGCAGGACAATAAAATACTTAACCACAGGATATCGGCGGCTAATTGAACAACATATACCTCAAGTTCTGCTTCCAGACAAAGGACAGGTGTTGTCATCAAAGCTTCGTATCTGCCACAAACAAGAAAGGAGTGAGACAACTGAAATTTGTGTGTGTGCATGTGCAAAGAATAATGCAAGGGGAACAGAGAAAGAGAGAGAGTTATACTCGCAGCGGCTTGGTTCATCCATGTCAGCCAGCTCTGTTTTCAGGCCACACCTAAGCTTGACCTGTTAGTTGGAAAACATTTTAAAATTCATTGAAGAGGTTGTTTGTAAAATAGTTCATGTCCCATTTAATTGACCACCCATTTTTCAGTTAATGTCATTTTTAATGTCAAACACTGAAAGATCAACGCACGAAGACAAAAAACACATCCCAACAACAAAAGCAAACAGATATTCCAATTAACCATGTTTCGTAAATGTTTAACTGGAATTGCTTTGATGGTTTGACTCTAAACAAGTATTGAAGGGGACCACACAGCAAACAGAAAATGGAACGTTAAAGAACCACAAACTGGAAAAAAGATTTTGAACATCCACTACATCTATTGTAGCTCTATTTACATAATAAAAGAGAAAATTGAAAGATCCCCAATACCTTCAAACTTCTATCAGGTCCTTTCCAGCAACCCTCACCATTTGAAAACTGCATTATGTGATATGAGTTTTCAAAGTTCTCCCAATCTCTACATACATGAGAGCAGAAAAAATTGAAAAAGATTTGATCTCACAGAACAAAAACAGTAAGTACATAAACATGGCGTGAATATATACCCTAATCGGGTTCTACTATAGCCCTCTTCTTGATATGCGTCTTTAAATGGGCAAATTTTATACACATACCTGAAATGAACCACCAAAACAAAAGAAAACCACTGAGAAAATCATATTGGCATATTCTTGTACTGGCGTAAGTAAGAAAATAACAACCTAAACAAAGGAAAAGAAACAGAGGGAGGATTATAGGGAGGAAGAGACAAGAGGGGGGGAGGGAGGTGGTATTACTTGTCCTGCTTGGTCTCAAAGCACTGATCATACAGAAAATAGAATTCCTTCTCTGTGCCTGAAAGTCAACAATGGATTTGAGGAAGCAAAGAAAGACACAAATTGCATACTGATCAAAAAAATTCTCAACTGCTTAATTTAAAGTCATTCCTATTGTCAATTACCGAAGTCATATTTTAACTTTTCTGTCAAACTTGATATTTTTGCCTCTATACCAGACAGCCTTGTAGTGGCATCATCATACTCCTTGTGCAAGCGATCTGCATCTACAAAAGCAACAAGAAAAATGCATTTTCGTGCACTTATCATAGTTCAAACCTTGAACATGTCAACATGAAAAAAAAAAAAATTCTTACCAAGTTTATCTACGGGAGGGAAAGAAAATTTAAACGTTTGAAATATTGTTCGTACAGTATCCTTTATCTTTGCCAACCATGATGAGCTACTCAAAGTGATTACCCCTGTAAATATAAATATATATACATTTTTTTCGATAGGTTATTCATTTTTCCTTGCCCACTCATCCACTAATGGAAGATAAGGTGTGAGATCAGAGGATATGAGAAAGGCTAGTACACTAAGTTGACAGTCACAACTCACAATAATATGGTAAATTATTTTTTCTACTAAGAGAATTCAACTATGATGGTAAGAAAAGAAAGAATATGTAAAAAGCATTACCCTTGTGTTGTTTGATAAGTCCTTTAAGAACTTTCTTTTCTTTTTTAAGCTTGGACAATTCCTCTTTATCTTTGGCTAATGCTTGTTTGGCTCGTTCAATTTCCTTTCTCCGTAAGATGACACCTTCTTTATAGATGTCAATCTCTTTCTGCAACTTCACCCTGGACACTTTTCCAGCCTCCCAACATGTATTTGGACACTTCACTTCACCATCATATTCATCACTCCCATCACAACAATCTGCTTTTACATGACAGAATGATCAAGATAAGCAACTAAAATACATATTTACAGTTTATGAAAATATGTAAAAAAGCTCAAAAAATACTTAAACCATAAATTCCATTAAGAAAGTGATATATAGTTATTCAAAATGAACTAGTCATACAGCAGCAGATAGGGGTGAGCAAATTTCCGAAAAAACTGGCAAACCGAACCGATGTTATTCGGTGTTTTCAGTTTGGTTTATATAAGTAATCGGTTCAGTTTGGTTTGTAAAAATAATAAATTTTTGGTTTTCGGTCGGTTCAGTTTTAGACATTGAGAAACCAAACCACCCGAAGAAACCAACAGCCAAAATGTTGCATTTCATAAAGTAACCCTAGTGTGTGTGTGTGTATATATATATATATATATGCATCTTTTCTTTCCCCACTCATCCCTCGCGCTCCCTCTCTCTTAATTTTCAAAGATTACTTCAGCTGCCAAAGGAGGAGATTTTAGCTTTCCATGTATAAGTTACTAGTCTATTTTCAATTATCACTGAACTTCATATTTCATATAAACCTCAAAAGTTAGGTTTTTTAATTGTTTCTTTTCCTTTGAGCGGTCCATTGCTGTGATAGAAGTTCGATTAGTGCATGCCCAGTTAACAAAGCACTTCCTCTCTCTTTATTCTATCAGAGTAATCCAAAGATATATTTTATATATGATTTAGTGACATTGTAGTCATGTCTAGGTAGCAATTGACAATTTTTTTAAAAAATTTTTTATCATTATTTTTGTTCTTTTATATTTACTTATAGATTCTAATATATTTGAAACTTCAAAAACGATTTATTTACATTCAGTTGTTGCACTCTGTGTTTGTTCTTGATTTTTATACACAATACATAGGAGTGGGTCTTGGATTGAACTAATCTTTTCTACACCCCACGTATATAAGACAAGCAATTTAGGATTTGTATTAGACCATAAAAATTTGTCGGTATTTTTTATTTGTTTCTTGGTGGAACTGAGGAGCGTGTTTATTCATCTGGGAACTCTTTATTTTCCTTCAAGAATGGACCTTTAAAAGTATTACATAAAAGTATTCAGCTGAAGTAATCTTTACCAGCGTTTCGTAGTTTTCAGTTTATTCAGTTTTTGTAAATTTTCAGTTCGGTTCGGTTTGTATTCATATTATATCGGTTTATTTGGTTTGGTTTAAATCAATTTTTAAAAATTTTCAGTTCAGTTCGGTTTATATTAATGTTCGGTTCAGTTTAAAAATAACTTCAAAACCGACCGAACCGACCGATTGCTCACTCCTAGCAGCAGATGAATGACACTCATTAGATTTATAGTATGCAAAGAAAAGATAAAAGAATGTTACATTATTAACAAAAGATATAAAAAAAAGGAAAAAGAAACAGAGGGATATGCTTCAATTTATGTCAAGGAATTAGCTAAATTCCTAACTTCAATATAAGTAAAATCGTCCTGGGCATTAATGTTAAGGGAACTATAGGATTATTCTTTGTTAAGGTAGTGAAACAAAGAGAAAGTGAGAAGGGGAGAAAGAATTTATGAATAACATGCACTCAAAAGTCATCGATGAAGAGAACAAAATGAGATCAATATCCCACCATAAAACATGGTTAATTAAACTTACAGATGGTAATTATAAAAGAAATTCAACACTGTGCAATATTTTATAATATTTGGGAAAAACAAAGCCTTTTGCTTGTAACTAAGATCACTTATAAAAATCAATGCTCCCATGTTGGCTCCAAGATCATATTCTCCAATGAAACACACATTTTGCTCTTTATCCAAAGCCATATTCCTAATTCAAGTAGAAATAAATCACTTATTCTCAAAGATACAGTTTTCACATAAAAGTACCCTTCTGGCAACCAAAGTCTTGAGGAAGGTAATGTATTAAAAATCAAAAGGAGAAATAAATCACATACCACAGATGCCATCGTTCACTCTAGAGGAAGGTAATGTATTAGGAAAATGTCCAGCATTTTGACAATAGAACTTTCCTTGTGGACATGCTGACGTTCCTGCACCAAAAGTGAAATAATGTTTCTCCTTTTCAATTACTAAATTGAAGAGTGCCGAAAATTCTACTAAAAAGATACATTCAAGTGTCAGCATGAAAAGCTAACAGCTTCCTACCTATCCTATGTAGTTTCCACATTAACAGAGCAAAACCCATAAAGGCAACAAGAATGCTCCAAAAAACAAAAGAATACGTAAACAGAAAGAGAAGGAAGAACAAACCTGGCTCATCAGTTCCATCAGAACAGTCACAGAAATCATCATTTAGTTGAGCTCCAGTAAACTTCTTGGATTCATTCTTGCACCTTATAATCTCTGATTTAAAGTAATCCACATCTGGGTTTTTTTCACCAATCCCATTTTCATTATAACAAACTCAAGGTAACGCAAAATCCTCGAAAAAATCATAAAAAAGGAAAATCACACATGCATATGAATGTGAAAATGGTACCTACCTTGAGGTGGGATTCCGCGGAAAGAAACAGAAGGAGAAGAAGATGATGAATAAGAAGAGGAAATCAAAAACAAAATGGTAAACAAAAGAAAGAAACTGCAGAGTAAACTTAATCTCATTTCGAGCACAACATATATGATTATCTACTAAAAATAGGAACCAGTAAAGCAAGCAAGAAAACTACAGTTGTTGAATTGAAGCCGCATCTAATGTGGAAACCTAAGGCATGGTCAGGTTTGGATCGGGTTCAACAAAACCCAAACCCGACAGATAGCTTTGTTTTTCAATGGCTTACATTCATAACTTTTTTGAAAAAATATTTATTTTTCATTTCATATAAATCTTAAATTTTATCAAATTAGTCTAATTCATAAAAACATTATCCTAAAAATATTTAAAATATTAGCTACTTTTATATAATTTTATTTTTATTAAATAATTAATTTAATAATTTATTATTATTTTGTAAAAAAATATTATCAAGTAAATAAAATAATGAAATATTTTTTTTAAAATTTGTAATTATGTACATAGATAGTTGTAATAAAGTAAGTAATTCATGCCTTTAATTTTTATATGAAAAAGTTTAAGATAAAATTTGAAAGTTAAACAAAATAATTATGACAAACAATCAAATGATAATTTAGGTATTTCGTAATCAAAAAATAAATTACAAATTATATATAAATATATGAAATAGTTATAATAAAGAATTATCTATTAATTTATATTTTCAATCTTGTGTGACATAATTTTAAAAAAATATTAAATTTAAATAAAATACTTTCTAATAATTTATTAGATTACTGCACTCCTTAGTCCAAATTTTGAATAATTAGTAAAATTAATTTTACTTTTTAGATTTTTTAATTTCCTCTTTGAATATTATTTAGAATTTTTAACTTTAAAATTTTCTAATTTACTGTTCATAATTTTTTTAATATAATTTTAACTTCATATTTAAAATTTTTACTATTTAGATTTTTTAATTTCCTATTTAAAAAATTTGTTTATATAGCAATTAATTTTTTCAATTTACTATTCATTTTTTTATAAGACAATTTTATGTAATATAAAGTAAAATAATGACACATAACTATATTATAAATAATTGTTTGAAAAATAACAAATAATGATTTAAAATTAACTCTAAAAGTATAATTAATAATATACAAGTTATCAATTCACGCATTGCACAATATGATTATAATAATAAATTTTAAATAAATTAAATATTTTGTTTTTCTTAAATAACTAGTATTTTTAATAAATAATTATTTAATCAATTAGATGATTAAAATTAATATATAATAATAATTAAAATTAACTATTATTTCATAAAAAAGTTGTTGTCAAATAAATAAAATAATAAAATAAATTTCCCAAATTTATAATTATATAAGTAATTAGTTGTAATTATGTGATCTTAATTTCAAAAGAAAATTTATTAAACTTGAACAAAACAATTCTTGATAATCAATAATAAATCAAATTAAATATTTTATAATATAAATAAAAATAAAATATAATTGTAAATTATATATGCATACTATGTTAGAGAGTTGTAATCATTTATTCATCTAGTCTGATATAATTTTAAAAAATATATATTAAAATTAAATAAAAGTAATTCATGATAAATTATTATATTGTTATTTGCACTTATATACTTCAAATTTTAAATGACAACTACATTATTTTAAATTTTAGTTTTATATTTAAAATATTTACTTTTTACTTTTTTTAATTTTTTTTGTTTAAAAGTTATTTAGAATTTTTACTTTTTAGTTTTTTTCAATTTCATATTCATTATTTTTTTACATGATATTGACTTACTGTTTTGAATTTTTTGTTTTTTAAATTATTTAATTTTCTATTTAAAAGGTTTATTTTCTATATGAAAGTTAACTTTTTTAATTTTCCATTTAAATTTTTTAACATGACAAATTTTAGAAACATAATATAAAATAATGACAGATGATTATGTTATACATAATTATTTGATAAATGATAAGTAATAGTTTAAAACGTTGAGACTGTAATTAATAATATATATTGATTGATGATTAAATATTATATAAACTATAATAATTAATAGTTTTTATACTACAAATTATAAATATATTAAATAATGATAGATTTAATTAAAATTACAATAAAATTAGTAAATATTTATATAATATATTTCTTAAATACAATTAAAGTTTTTAAATTTAAATATTATAAATATTTTGTATAATCATATAAATAATAAAAACAAAAATTAGCTCACAATGAATTCATTGATACTAAAAAACAAAAATAATTAAAACATTAACTTCATATGATTTGAAATTTTAAAAGTCTATATTGATAAAGTTAATAAAAAGATAAATTTTAGAATTTATTTAAAAAACATTAATTACTTTGTTATTAAAATTAGTAAATTAAATTAATTCAAAAAATTATAAAAATATGCGTTTTCATGATAATAATATGTTTTGCAATAAAATGATATAATTATTAAATTAGTTGAGTGGTTGCATGCCAATAGAGTTTCTAAAATTTTGGACTCAAATCTCAGAGATAAGAAAATAACACATTTTTGTTGAGGTCCCGTGGTAGCTCTGGAGGCTGCCACATCAACCCCAACTAAACCAGATTATTCGCTCGAACCATGATTGAGTTGATCAATTCACGGTTATCCCAGATTTTATTTGAATGTGGTTTGATTTCCGATTGACCAGTCTTTAGTTCGGTTCTCGCATTTTTCAGTTGAACCGGCCAGTCTAGTCCGAGTTTTTATTAGAAAACCTCAATCTTTTCCATATTTATAGAAAGCACCACATATTTTCCTACACTTATAACCCAGCCCACCACGGTGTAACACTCTTCGGTGATACTGTTGAGGGGTTTTTTGTTGGTTTTAGCTTCGGCATGGCGGATCCCAAATCCAATCTTCAGAATAAATTGAGATGCCACCACTGTGCTGGCCCTCTTTCCAAGGAGATGGTATGGCACTCTTTCTTAATTTAGTATGTGTAATTGATTAAGGGTCCTATAATTTGATAAAGAAAACCTCTTTTCTTTTGTAGACTTCCATTGTTGGAAGAGAGTTCTTATGTTCTCTACAAATTATTCGAGGTTCTCAAGAATGATATGTTCCTTTATTTTCATGTCTTATAGTTTGTTTTTTCACGTGCTGGCGTGATGTTTGATTGTTGATGGTGAAAGTTGGAGGAGAATAATCAAGGGGTTTTGTTTTGGAGTACGAATAAGAAGTTGGATTCAATAATGAGTTCTTTTTCATGTTGTGTTTGGGAACGGAGAATGAGTAGGAAGTTGAAAGAAGAAAAATTGGGAGGGAAAGTCAAAGGAGGTAGTGATATGGGTGAAATTGCTTCATTGTTTGATAACCTAGAACATAAGAGAAGGAAAAGCTGAGAGAATCTAGATAGAAGAGAGAGAGAGAGAGAGAGGAAACAGATATTTCTCATTGACCAATCACGCGCTCAGATTATAACCTACCACTGTTTATAGTCTCTTGTGAAAGACATGAAACTGATGGAAGGCAGCATGAAGGAAAAAAAGGTGCCAGTAGCTATTGATGAATCTCTTGCAAGTGAATCAGCTTACCTTAGTATACGATATTGCGATGGCATATTGGCCAATTGCATTCTTTTTGAAGAAAGCCTATTACCAGCATTGACATGAATACCCGGAGCGTATTTGCTTGCCAACTTCCATTTATAGAAGCCGATTGGCTACCATTTACTCAATACTGGGTTCTAGCCAATTCTTTCAGTAAAATGTTTTTTTTTTTTTTTCTGAAGACATATAATGTTTTCTTTCTTTTCTTACCCTAGGATAGATACTGAAGGAAAATAACAAAAGGCAGTGGCAAGGCTAGGTCTTAGTAGGAGACCATACAATTACCATTCCTTTGCAGTACTCTCCTAACATATATTAGGAACTATCCATTCTCTTGGCATAAACCCTGAAAAAAGAAAAAGGATTTACCAATAGGAGACAACTTGTTTGCCTAATGACTAGCTCCTCCCAACTGTGTCATTCTCAAATTATGACACAACACGCTGTCAAAAACATGAGGCGGGCGTAGCTGAAGCATGAATTCACTTAGCAACGTGAACGTTGGGTGAGGTGCACTGATCTATTTAAAGAAATTCTCACTTCACTTCTAGTGCAAAATCAATCTTTCCTGTTTTATGGGCTATCACTAAAATATAGTTCTATGTGAGCTTGAAAACTAATGACTAACTCACTTCTGAAGTCGCTGACATCTTCGGATTTAAAAGTCAAAATATTTATAATTTAGTGATGCACTATTCCTTCCCTAATTAGTCTTATATGATTCATAAGTTTATACCCATCTAACCTAATCCGCTTGCTTAATTACCACTTATTTTTTACATATCAGAATTTTTTTAAAAATTTCTTAAATTTTGGCTGCAGGAAACTAGCGACTGGACTGTTCCACCTCTAATCAGAGATAGCTTTTCCATGGTATTCCTCTCCACTTATAGTTTTTTTTTATTTTTTTTTAATGTTAATGAGGTTTCTTCATACTGAAAAAAGAGCTGTTAAATGCATTGTTCTAATTTGTATTTGTCTGCGATTTGAACTATGAAAGTTTGCAAATTTTTTTTTTTTATAACTTTTGAGTTTTTTGAGGAGATGGATTTTTGTCTACTTGTTTTCTTTATGATTTGGGTGTCAGGTTTATATTTTTAATTTTTATGTTTCTGTTGTGGTTTAGATTGGTTCTGCTGTTGGTGGTACAACGAGCGCATTCTATGGATTCAATCATGGTATTCTTTTGAAGTCTATATTGTCTATTACTGATTTTTTTAACTTGATTTTATTTGATTATCATTCCTCACTCAATATTAAACTTTTGTGTTTTATTGGATGTAGTGTTGTATTGTACACTCTTTTGTTTTGGGTACCTTGTCAACTGTTTATGTCTCTAAAAATCATTTGATTGTTGAATTGCCTACCATCAAAATAATGTTGAATGAATTAAAGAAGAGAGGAAACAAAGAAAAAGAAGGGATAAACAAAATCAAACAGTGGAACATAGTTCATGTTGCTATAGTTCCATTGTCTCTGTTTTTGAAACTGTGTCACAAATAGATGTTGAACTAAGCAAGCAAAGATCTCTATTATATTTAAAAAATTATCTACAATATTTAGAAAGAGATACAATGAGCAGTTGCTGGTCCTTATCAATGTATATTGCAAAATAAAGTAACTATACACAACTCCATACTCGCTCTCCTGTAATACCAATTTGGACTTAAAATGTTCCATGTATAGTTGCCCACCACTATGTTTTCTCCCTAGCCTCTATACAAGCAGGGTAAGGTGAAAATTGTGGGTGAAGAGAGACGGTTTGCTTTAAGGCAAGAGATTTGTTCAAGTTATGGCATTACGCATTATAAATAGAGATTTCATTGAGAACATTATTTGCATCTTCCCAAACAATAAATGTACAATGGTTCCTTTATAATTGACTGAACTGGACACAAATGTGAAAGGTCTACTTAATGCATACATGAACATAAAGCTTAAGAAAGCTTTACAGTATTTTTGGTATATTCTCCTTGTCTTTCATCTATAATTTTGAAAATGAAGGCTTATACAATTTGCAGTGCACTATCTACGATTACTGCAATTCTTATTCAAGTTTCTTTTTCCCCCGTTGGAAATTGGGCTTTGGAGTTTGAGGATATTCTTCTGA
>CATIWR010621383.1:0-39323 GCA_949677035.1 Omphalea diandra | reverse complement strand
TGTAGTAATTATCATAATTATATGTTTAATTATAGGCTTGATTATAGGCTTAATTATATGTTTAATTATAGGCTTAATTATTGGCCTAATTATAGGCTTGTATACAAGGAAAGTAGATCTGTATATAAGGCTGGTTCTCTGTCTTTATCATATATACATATTTTCCCAAATTCTTCAAACTCTTTTCTTTTTCTCATTATTTACATCTATTAATTTGTGCAATGGATTGTGCCTGAAAGCAACTGTATGTTACAACACCTGAAGGCAACAACTACAATTTATACTTGTAAAGTTAATATTTTCTTTTGACATGACTTTCATTCTGTTTGCACAGCTGCTACTAGTTGCTGCCCTTGGATTACGCAACTACCTACTTATTGATATATTACAATCTTGTTATATTTATTCTCTTAATTATTTTATAATTATCTTAGCTAACAACCTCTATATAAGTGGTATAAATATCACTATTGTGTACATGATTTAATAAAGGGAAATAAATAAATTTCCTTCAACTACTCTTCTCTCAATTCCTTTCTTCTTCTTATTTTACATGGTATTAGCACTTCCCTTCTAACCCCACAGACATGTCCACTTCCAACACAAACACAAACGATGTTACCACTGTAATCACCACCACCATTGCATTCACCACCACCACTGTTGCAACCCCACCAGCTGCACCTCCAGCCATTTTCTCCACAGCAAATCATAGTTTCTTTGTGAAATTAAACACCAAAAACTATCTGGCATGGAAGACACAATTTCTTCCAATTCTCAATTACCAAAAGCTTCATGGTATTATTGATGGTACCATTCAAAACCCGTCTCCCACTCGACCCTCCTCCACCAATCCTGAAACCTTTGAACCCAATCCTCAATATGAGATCTGGTTTAAGAAAGACCAGATGTTGTTGTCTTGGTTATTCACGTCCCTTACTGAGGAGATATTTCCTTATGTCATTGGCCTCACCTCCTCTCGCGAAGTTTGGAATGCACTTGTGAGTGCCTTTGGTTCAATCTCTCAGAACCAACAATTGCAGCTTCCCATAGAGCTCTAAGACCTCAAGAAAAATGACTTGTCTGTCTCAAAATTTCTAACAAGGCCAAAGCTTTATCTGATGAACTTTGAGCTGCAAGAAAGCCTCTCTCCCTTGCCGAGTTCAATACCATAATTTATCGAAATATCGGCTCAGATTTTCACAGCATTATCACTGCATTAAATTTGTGTACTGAACCTATAACCTTTTATGAGCTTCATGGCCAACTCGTTGCACACGAGATCTTACTCAAAAGCCAATTTATGTTGTAAGTAAACATGATTCTAAAAGGACCTTGTTCTACTACCAGTGTCCCTACAAATCGAGGACGTAGCAACAACAACCAGAATTTTTCCTCGTCCAATAACAATTCAAATTGTGGCAACAATAACAAGCAAAAATGTCAAATATGCGACTCCGCAATCATATGGCTATCTTATGTCGTCGTCGCTATCATCGAAAAAATCAAAGTCAAGGCTTTACACAATCCTTCCCACAACATCCTTCACCATGCCCATACATATCGTAAGCCAACTATGTCAATATGCCACCTTCGCTTACTTGGTATCCTGACACAACGACAAATGATCATGTCACACCAGACCTTCAATCTGTTAGCTCCATCTATGATTACAATGGTAATGATCAGTTCTATATCGGTAATGGCCAAGGTTTGCCCATAGCTCATATTGGTAATGCTATTCTACACTCTGCTAATGGATTCCTAAAATTAAAAAATGTTGACATGTTCCATCTGTAATTAAAAATCTCCTCTCAGTCTAATAATTCACTAAAGATTACTCATATTTCTTTGAGTTTTGGCCTTCATTTTTTGTTATCAAGGACCAATGCATGGGAAAGAGCTGATGTAAGGACCTAGTGAATCAAGCATTTATTCCCTTCATTCGCCAAAGCTAGCAATGGCAACAGAGATCGCGTCGCTTGATGAGTGGCACTTACGTCTAGGCCATCTAAACCAATAAAAATTACTTTCTTTAGCTTCTAATAAATTGCTTTCTACTTCGCCAAAACAATTATCTCCTTGTTCTAGTTGTGTTTTAGGTAAATTAACTAGGATTCCTTTTGTTTCAGTTGAGCATAAAACTAATGCACCTTTTCAAATTGTTCATTCTGATGTTTGGGGACCAACCCTTATTCTATCTTTCATTGGCCATCGATATTTTGTTTTATTCATTGATGATTATACATATTATACTTGGGTTTATTTCTTAAAAAATAAGAGTGAGATTTATGAAAAATTTTTGTGCTTTGAAAAACTGATTTCACGCCAATTTGGAGCTAAAATTCACACATTCCATTCAGATTGGGGTGAGGAATTTCAACGACTCCATAAATATTTTACACAAACTGGAATCCAATATCACATTTCCTGTCCTTATACACATGAACAGAATGGCATAGCTGAGCAAAAAATCAAACACTTAGTTGATACCACTCTCACACTATTAGCACATGTAAAATTACCAAAACGGTTTTGGAACTTTGCCTTGGAACAAAGCCAACTGCTAATCAACGTTTTACCAAGTCGAGTTTTGAAAAAATCACCTCGTCAAATGCTTTTCCAAAAAAATTCAAATTATTTGCAATTTAAGCCATTTGGCTATGTTGTTTTTCGCATGCTTCGGCCTTACAATGAACACAAATTCTCTTTTTGATCCAAACCATGCATTTATCTTGGGTTGAGTCCAAATTATTTAGCATATAGATGTTATGACAAAACAACGGGTCAAATTTATCTAGGACGACATGTTAAATTTTATGACTTAATTTTCCTATATGATGTTCGTGACACTTAACAAGAGACCGACACATCTACTTCATGGCTCACTATTCACAATTTGCCACGTTCAAGGGTCCCTACATCCGCATTCTTCTCAGGTAATAATTTTGATCCTTCCTTGTCTCTTTCATCTGATGCCACACACTCCTATTTCAACCTCATCTTCATCTCCTAATATCTTTCCTTTCAAATCTGTATCCAAATCCACCACACCAACTACAACGCAATCCTCATCCATCCAACCCGCTTCCTTAACACCACCCAATTTCAATTCACCTCAAACACTAACATGTTATTCACTTATCAGCACAAACAAGTCACCCGGTTTAAATCTTATTATTGATTTAATCGAATTCCACAATAAAACCAACCCACCCGAATTACTCCACCAACCACTAAACACGCATCTGAACCACATCCTACAATACACACACATTCAATGCAACTCCGACCCAACCCCAAACCAAAAAAATTAGCTTACCTCGCCACAACCAAGATAAATTACCTCACTACAAAACCCAAAACCATCACTTAGGCACAACCATATGCAGAATGGAGAGGGGCGATGCAAGATGAACTTAATGCACTCCTCCAAAACAAGACATGGACCTTCGTGCCATGCCCCCATAACAAAAATATTGTGGATAATAAGTGGATTTTCAGAATTAAAAAAAAACCAGATGGCACCATTGATCCATACAAAGCTAGGCTCATTGCTAAAAGATACACATAGTAATCAGGCATTGACTACCAAGAAACCTTCTCACCAGTAATCAAGTTCATCACTGTACTTATTGTGTTATCTCTTGCCACAGTTAATCAATGGTCGGTTCGACAAATTGACATCTCTAATGCCTTCTTACACAACTATATTCATGATATATGGAGCAATCCACAGGATTTGCACACTCAGCTTATCCTAACCATGTTTGCAAATTGCAAAAATCATTATATGGTCTCAAGCAGGCTCCCCGCTAGTGGTTTAATCGCCTATCTAACTTTCTGCAAGATCATGGTTTTACGGCATCTCAAGCTAACACTTCGCTCTTCATTCTACGAAAAGGTACAATGACATTCTTTATTTTAGTGTATGTTGACAAAATTTTATTGACTTGCCCAAATCCTATGCAATTGGAAAAATTCATTGTCGTGTTAAAGCACACCTTTCTTATTAAAGACTTGGGTCCGCACCACTATTTTGTTGGCATACAGGTGCACTCTACATCCTCTGGTATTCTTCTTCATCAGCAACAGTATGTGGGTGGATTACTAGTAGAAACACAGATGCTTAATGCCAAGCCTTGTGCGACTTCTATGTCAGTATCGCCCAATCTCAACAAAACCATTGGTCACCTGTTACAAAATCCAGCGTAATATCGTCAAGTCATAGGAGCCTTGCAATACTTAACACTCATACGACCTGATATATCATTCTCTGTCAACAAACTCGCCCAATTCATGCATTGTCCAACTGATACTCATTGGCAATCAGTAAAGAGACTACTCCGATACTTGAAAGGCACGACTTCCTATGGCATCTTTATCTCTAATGACTCTTCCATTGCAATTCACTATTTTTCTGACAGTGATTGGGCTAGTTGCCTAGACGATTGACACTCAACTTGAGGATATCTAGTGTACTTGGGAAAGAATTTAATTTTGTAGTCCTCCAAGGAACAACCAACGGTTGCTCGATCCTCCACGGAAAACGAATACAAGGCATTGGCAAATGTCACAACAGAGGCTCTCTGGATTAGTTACTTGTTGGCTGAACTGGGTCTCCATTCCTGTCCACCAATTACCTTATGGTGTGACAATATTGGAGCGGTCTATCTTTCTTCCAATCCTATGTTGCACAGTTGCACCAAACATGTGGAGTTAGATTATCATTTTGTGCATGACTAGGTGAAAAATGGGCAAACATGCGTAAAGTTCATTACATCTTCAGACCAGCTTGCCGATATTCTCACCAAACCGCTTGGTACCAGACCTTTTCATTTTCTCTGAGACAAGCTTCGCCTGCACTGCACTCTGCCTTCAGCTTTAGGGGAGAGGGGTGTTAGCGCAACTGCTGCCCTTGGATTACGCAACTACCTACTTATTGATATACTACAATATTTTTGTATTTATTCTCTTAATTATTTTGTAATTATCTTAGCTAACAGACTTTGTATAAGTGGTATAAATACCACTACTGTGTACACGATTTAATAAAGGGAAATAAACAAATTTCCTTCGATTACTCTTCTCTCAATTCCTTTCTTCTTCAGAATTTATTGTCTGCAAATTTTCATGCTTTATTGTTTATGATTCAAGTTACTACGACCCTACCACAATTCTCTAATACGTGGAGGCAATTATTTCCTCGAAAAAAAAAATTGTCATGCCTCAACGCCTTCAATTATGCCCACTGCCATAACACAATGTTTCTATTAATTTGTGCAATGGACTGTGCCTGAAAGCAACTGTATGTTACAACACCTGAAGGCAGCAACTACAATTTATACTTGTAAAATTAATATTTTCTTTTGATATGACTTTCATTCAACTTCATCAATACTTGTCTGGAGAAAAACACATTTATGAGATTGATGTATATCATGATAATTCAATTCCTTCACACAGACTCAGAGGAGAAAAACCAATGCATGGCCATGAAAACTAAAATTAATTATTCATCCATGCAGAAAAAGAGAATACATGCAAACAAACTTACGATTTAACATCACAATAGACCTATGTCAAGACAGTACTCTAACAATACCCGCTAGTCATTTTTCTTCCATTATATTGGAATGTTTCAATGAAGTAAACGTAATTTGCCAATTGCTTTATGGGAGCAAACAATATTAATACTTGATTCTTTTATATTTAACATATCAAAACGTACAAATATTTGCCCCAAGAACTAGAACTGGCTCTAACCTCTATTGCATATCATGAAGATGAAACCTTTTAACAGATCCTCACATATATTTTATGGTACGTCGTAGTATAACTTAAATCTTTAGGATGATCAGTCTGATAATCAACAGTTAATAGATGCATGATCAACTAAACAAACACAATCGTCCATTTTCTAATCAATTTTTTTTATGTAGTGATGCAATAAATCGTTATCTAAATCGCAACATTTTTTTTTAGAGCAGAATTTAATTTTTTAAATACTTCCAATCTAATTTGAAATTCTTTAACAATGTGAAAGGATGTGAACCACATATTAATATGAATATTCAAGTTTTATCTCTCATTAAATTTCAATTCAATCCGTTTAATATCTTGCTGAATATTTATATATAGAATTTCAATTCAATCCGTATTTTTTTTTTTTTGGTTAGATGTGAGCTAAACAATAACTCTCATCTCTTTTTTCACTAACTCTTAATTTGTCATTACTTAAAATCTAAAACTTCTTATAAAAATCTCAAATTTTTATCGCTTAAATATCTCCAAGAATCAGTATCATTGTTTTTTTTTTTTTTTTAATTTTATTATCAACATCATGTTCGCATGGATAAAATACTTTAAAGGCATACTAAAAAAATGAAATAAGAATATGATTTTCACTCAATTTTCATATTTTAATTTATTTTAAATTTTTAAAAATAGGAACCTAACAGGATTAAGATATCTCACTGTTCTTCGAATTTCATTGCCTGAATTGATTTATTTTTTTTTATAAAATATAAGTTTATAATATACAGAAATAATTATGAAATTGTTATTAATATTTAAATTCTATTTTCTTGTGTATTGAATTATATCAAATGAAAACAGTAACATCTTGAAATACTCATATTAAAAATAAATTTTAATTTTATATTACTTGATATATCCAAACATGTCATAATAGTAGAAAATTTTTTAAAGTTAGGGAGTCTTTCCTTTCATAAAATTATTGTTATAGTTGTCAAGATTGCTAAGCAGTGACGTTTTCTCGCACAATTAGTCTTTTTTGAGGAATCACATGATTAATCTTTAAGAATGGAAAGGAAAATGACAGTTTCACAATTTGAAAAATTAATTTTATGTGGCCATATATAGAGAACAAATTAATAAAAACCCTGTTATTTTCACCTCAAAAGATTGATGGTTTGAATTAAATCCCATTCCCCGAATATAAAATTGATGGTGTATCTACATCCTAAGCAGTGTCCTACACTTTAACTCCAACACAGATACAATTTTATATATATATATATATATATATATATATAATTGATGGTGTATCTACATCCTAAGGAGTATCCTACACTTTAACTCCAACAGAGATACAATTATATATATATATATATATATATCAGCTGATTACTCTTCACTTGTTAAATCTAAAAAAGAAATGTAATATAAAATCATTCAAATTGACAAATTTCATAGAGAAATTTGTAAAATTTTCGAAGTCAGAATCATTTTGTATGATTTGCAATTGTTGACTCGTTACATTTAATATGAGTTTATTAGGGAATATAAAATCCATATAAATTCTATCTACCCGCAATATTGAAAAGATAGTAAAACAAATAAGCATCAATAAAGGGAGATAGAGCAATAGCTCCTCTTAAAACAAGTAATTAACTATATATATTGTATGAAAATAAATATATAATAATAAGACACATAATTATTATTAAAATTTAATAACAAAAATTTTTTTAAAAAAATTAAAATGGCACAATTCAAACATTCCTAAAAAAGATAAATAGAGAAATTAAAATAAATAAAATGATAAATAATTTTATCCATTTATAACTCATATAAAAGTTATATATTCATATCATTAACTCATGTTAATTTTATAATCTATTCACTATCATTTAATTTTTTAAAAATAATTGATATTAAACCATTTTACTTATAATTTTTTAACATATATTTTGTTTATAATGAATCAAAAGCATAATGCCAAATCTAACATACGAATTTCTTTTAACTTGGAATTTGAATCTAATATTTGCCTTATTTATTTATGATACCCAACCAAGCAAGATGCCAACAATGAAGAAGATAATGTCACGGAAACCTAAAATCCATAACACTAATAGGTTAGTAAACGACTCCTATCAATATGAATAATCAATAGAGCAAGGATCTTGAATTTCGCATTATATCACCTGCCTGGTATTGCAATAGCTTGGTAATACTAATATCAAGATGGCCATAATATAGCAAATTGGAGAATGACAGTTTTCGTCCGTGACTATTTCCTTCATATATTTGTTTACCAGAGGGGCAGCGGAATATTAATACAATACATCATATTGGAATTAAATATTGTATATTTTTTTTTATCTATGTATAATCCTTAATCTTCAACTGCAATAATAAATTCATTTTTTTAACTATATGGCTGTTTGTAAGGAAATGCTTTTTTTTTTTTTTTTTTTGCCAGTTAAAAATAAAAGTGATAGATGATTTAGGTCGAGCAGATTTGGATGGAGTCAATTTTAATTGTAGGTGGAATTACTATTAATTTTGATTTTTTTGAAATAAATAGATACTATATTAATTTTAAGTAATTTAAATTGAGTCAATCAGATTAACTCACAAATTAAGTTAAGATTAAGATTAGATCAAATTGGAATTGATTTACAAATCAAATAGAATGACATTATTTTTTAGTGGATATGAACCAGATCAAAAATTGTAGCTTTAGTTAAAAGTTATAAAAACTATAAAGTCTCTCTTTCCCTTTTTAGTGAAAAGAAAATATATAGGAAAAAGCTCCTGTATTTTTATTTTTGTACTTTTATTTCTACAAATTGTCGCACTTTTATTTTTGTTGAGTTTTGCCTCTTACATTTTTATTTTTATAAATTGTCCCTATATTTTTATTTTTGTTAATATTTTTCCCTGCATTTTTATTTCCTTCTCTTTCCCTGAGTTTTATTTTTATTTTGCCTCTAACATTATTATTTTTATTTTTCCCTGAGTTTTGCCTCTTTCCCTGCATTTTTAGAAATAAAAGTGTAAAGAGCAAAATTTTTTAAAAACTAAAAGCACATGGAATAAAATATGCGTTTTTCCAAATATATATGTTATTTATGTATTTTTGAGATCCACTAGAGGTAAGTTTCTAAACATTTTTACTGACGAATATTTTCGACGAATTGTATGGCAACCATCAGACC
This sequence comes from Omphalea diandra, assembly GCA_949677035.1. Taxonomy (NCBI): domain Eukaryota; kingdom Viridiplantae; phylum Streptophyta; class Magnoliopsida; order Malpighiales; family Euphorbiaceae; genus Omphalea; species Omphalea diandra. The sequence continues at coordinate 30,354 of CATIWR010621383.1, read as the reverse complement.
AAGGATGGTATAAGTTGAATTGTGATGCTGCCCTCGTTGGTGACTATATAGTTTAAGTACAGGGTTTCATTATTAGATATTAGAAAGGCCGAGTTATGGCAGCAGGTTCTAAACGACTTCTTTGCTCCTTTTCTGTGGAGAATGCAGAGGCTAAAGCTCTATTGTTTTGTTTGTTGGTGGCGAAAAATTCTGATTTTCGTAACTTTGTGGATGAGTGTGATTGTTCAAGGGTGATGCAAGGCCTTCAGCGGTGCTTGTTTTCACATACCCACTTGGGATTAGCTTTCATGCTTATTAGGGAGAGCTTTGGGTTTTTTAATTTCTGTTAGCTGTTCTTATGTCTCTAGGCTAGCGAAGGTGCAGCACATGTTGTAGCAAGATCAACTCTCTCTCTATGTCAGGAAGAGCTAATCTGGATAGAGGAATCGCCTCCTTTCTTGGATGCTTCTCCTACTTTTTCATGAATAGAATCTTATTTCATTTCTTCTAAAAAAAAATGCATAATTTATTTAAAAAACATATATTACAAAAAATTGCACATTCATTCGATCATCTGTGATGTGACATTCTCCTGAACTAATAAAACTATTGGCAAATTGGTGCACAAGCAATGTGAAAATGAGAAGTTAAATTGCAGATCCATGTCCAATATCTGGATCACAAAATAACAAAAACCAGCCATGTGGCAGAGATGGATTAAGAAGATTCCTTTAATGCGTACAAGTTTCTTATAACCAAATTGTTAAATATTACTAGTTGACTATATAACAATAATATAAATAAAACAGTATAACACAATCATTTTTATTTTATGTATATATTTCTCAAAAGTGCATTTATTTTATTTTGTATAATTAAGGACATCTGTACTAATTCTTTTTTGCTTAGTTGTTTTATTTGTTGGGCTTATCAGAACTTCAATTATTCATTCATAATCATGACAAATATATCCATAATATATAGAGTAATTGGATAGTCTAGTCAATTTATTTGATGCCCTGAACTACGCACTTTAAGAGTAATTGGTTGTCTTTTTTTGTCTTATGCGAAATAGTCTCATGCCCGTGATACTGTCGATGACTCAAAATTATGTTTGTTTAACTGAGGACCCTATATTTACATTCCTCTAAAGGAGTATAATAAACTCCAAGACAATTGTAAATAAATTATATTGAAGATTTCGATTATTTGTACTGTTCTAAAAAGTGCAATAAACTTCAAGAGAAATACAAATAGTTGAAACCGTCTAGTTGAAATCTTGCACCTAGTCTCAATTAATTTATTAGCATATCTCTATGCACACATTAATTTCAATCAATTGTTGAATGTGCATTAGTTAGATTTACAGTACTAAATTAATTATTTATAATATATACTGATCAGCAATGGTAGAGTAAATAGTCATATGGAAACAATGGCTCATCGGAGAACTCAAGGGTCCTTGTAGGAGTTGTACCCACCACCATTGACTGTATTATTAACAATTTAGGGGTGGTTAATTAATCAGTCTCTTAAATATGACAGATGCATGTCACGGGTAGGCCTTAGTTAATACATATTATTTAGGGTTGAAACTATAGTATAAAATATTAATAGTTCATTATTTATATATAGTAATGTTATTCGATCTAACAAATTTTCTATAAATAAAAAAAATATTAATAATTCAGTATTTATATAGTAATTTTTTTGAATAAAAGGGAAAGAAAGGATCTAAGACAAGGCTAATTATATCTCAAAATTAGACTTCATATCAAATATTATTTTGTTCATTGAAAACATCAATAAATATTTAACATATATCATATGAATTCATGATATTTGAAGTATAACTCAATTTAACTATTTTTATATTAAATTATTTTTATAATTTTCATATCTAAAATCTTAATTATATTTATTAAGTTCAATATTATATATTCCACATTTAATTTAAAATATAAAATTATATGAATAACATATTTACATTAATATATATCAATAATATAAAATTTCATTATCAATACTGAATTTTTGCTATTTAGCATCATAGTAAACGCTTTTGCTTAGAATTTCTTTAAATAAAATGATCTAACATTCTATTCATAACTTGATATTTGCTTTTCTTTTAAATAATAAAGAAAAAAAACTTTTTTTTTTAGAAAAGCAAATGACTCTCTTGCCCAGATTAAGGAGCTGGTAACTGTTCGCTTTTATAATTTTCCTTTTAATGATATAGAGATAAGTAAACAAAGCTACATGGCAACAACTCTGGAACGAGCATGGGTTGTGGACTCGTCCTCCTAACCACACCTATGGCAAATCCCATTATCAGGAACTGATAATAAAAACTTCTTGCAACCAAACGATCGTGTATGGCAATCCCAAGGGAAGGATCGTACCTATTGGTGGCCGCTACATCTCCAAATTCTCTCCCACCTTATAATTAACTTGAATGCTTTGATTAATTATGATTTTGTGAAATTTTGAAAAATAATCTAACGTGCACATTTGAGATATTTGGCCATAACTTTTTTTTTTTTTTTTTTTTAATAATCTTAATTTTTTGGTACTGTGGGACTACCATTGAAATATTTTCTCACAATAAGTCCTTTTATTTTAAAAAAAATTTGCTATAAATTTTCAATAAAGTTAGAAATTGATCTCATTTATTCATTTTTATTTGTTTTATTTCTTATTATTGAAAATTTTATTTATCACTATTATTTTATCTTTATTATGAGCATTTTTCATCTTTTCTTTTTACGAAAATTTTAATAATGTGAAATTGATTATTCAGTAGTATAATGATCATATATTATTAGTCATCATGTTCCCTATGTAATCCAGTGCATCATATAAATTTTTATCATATCATAATATCATATTTAATGAAAATATTTATTTAAAGTTATCAAAAAATATTGATAATTAAAATAATACTATAATTTTATAATTAAGTCAATATATCGTAGTTAATTATTATTAATTACTTTCATAATCAATTTTATATCAATGTTGTAAATTATATAAATAATTATTTGTATAAATATCACACGACTGCTTATAAATCAACAGATTCACATCACTCTAAGAAAAGATCACTGAAAATAAAAAAATTAAAAAGATAAACAACCAATCAACATCGTGATGGTGGCACTAACACTTGTCATTAACCTGCTAGATCTGATTTCCGTCTCTGCACACAGAGTGGCTGCAAGAGCAAGTGATATCGTGAGCTTTACAAGTAAGCTGGGCGGTCAAATTTGGGCTTTAAAAAGCAAAATTTGTGCTCAAAACTCGTTTAAGCGTATAAAGTTTGACTCGTTCACATCATCAGGGTCAAGGTCAACTTATAATTATATTATATGGTCTTTACTCGTCTTCCAACTTCCGTTTGGTATTAAAATTGTGGACATCCAAAACAAAAATGCAATTGATTTATCTCCTCCAAACCAAATTATTTACGTTTTGAATTCTTCTTTTCATGATTAGCTATAAGAAACAAGACTTTAGAGTATATTTATTAAAAATTGTCTATTAACGGTTTCTCATAATAGTATTTATTTTGGTCTTTGCTGTGTAATTTGAATTATTAATCTTAGGTTTTGTTTATTTGGAAAAAGCTGGTTATGGGAGTTCAAATTTCTGAAAAGCAAAAAAATTTCTTTGTGTTTAATTGTAAGGAAATACAGAACAAAAAAAAATTACATTCTTTATTTTTTTAATCGCTCAACTTTCTCAAAATAAAAAAGTAACTCATTGAAGATAAGATTAATAAATGCAATTTTCTTCAAAGTTGAAAGATATTTTTTAAAATTATTTTATAGTTTTTTTAAAATATATTTATTTAATGTGATGAAATTATTTATGATAATATATTAAAGACAAAATAGTATTTTATAATATACTTTTAATGAGCAATTCAAACAATATAGAGTCTAACTTTTAGAAAATAATTTCCTAAAAATGTAAGTTTTTTAAAATTTCTTTCTTCAAGTAAGTACATTTATATCAAACAAGACATTAGTCATATTAGCAAAAAAAAAAAAAGTATGATTTTCAGATGTTAGAGTATTTTATATTTTAATATTTAAGAATAGTTAAGATGTAATAAAATTTCATGGAAAAAAGTGTAATTAATTTAATTTAAAATATTAATGAGTAAAATAAAATGAAAATTTTTGTGAGAAGCATAAAAATTATTATTTTTTATGGAAAAATTAATTAAATGTTAGATGTTAAAGTAATTACTGGTTTTAAAATAGTAAAACATGGGCTTATCTACAACTATAATTACCAGCATATTAATCATGTGTTATATGTGCCTAATTTATTACAACCTTGATTTTAAGTCAATAATGGGCATAGTTCTATTCTAAGATGTGCTTTGAAGTCAGAATTTTAGGGCTGCACTTAAGCTTGATTGCAAAATGAAAATAAAAGAGCATCTTCTGCAAGTTACTAGAAAATGTTCATTAGAAACATCAATTTAAGCTCATCTTCTAAAGAACATGATCCAAAAATTTCAAGTAGAAAACTTCAATTCCTCACTGATTTCCTCTCCTTGAAAATCAATATATCAAGTTAGGTGGCAGTGTATAACTTGCTAAAAATAATAACACACTTCAAATTTTAGTCAAGCTACCAATTAACATGTCACCATTTTTTTCATATCTTTGAATTCAAAATACATGATTTGGTAGTTTCTCTATTTCAAACATCCAATCCATAATAACCCAATCCTCGATGAACACATGTCGACCTCACATCCCAATTTTATCAGTTGACCAATGAGAGTGCACCACGTCGCAATGTCGTGCCAAGGTGGCAGAACCCAAGCTCCAGTTCTAGAGTTGTAAAACATATACGTGGATTTCCAGATTCTGCCCCTTTGGGTTAGTGAAGATAGTAAAAGCCTCGAAAGCATGAAGTGGACACGCCACGCAAGCCAAGCTAATAGCATATACACGGAACCTAACTACAGAATCATAATAATGCAACTCTCTTGATAAGCATACCCTAGCTCTATGATTCTTTCGATCATATAATGATTTTTTAATTTTTTAAACAAATCTAATTTAAAAAAATAATTGCAACAAGGTATGCTTTAAATAACTCTAAACTTTCTAACCAAATGATTTTATATAGAAATCTATCCATAATAAATCCTCATAAAAAGAGACTAAGTATACTAAAAAAATGAATTAATTCTACATATTTAAAATTTATTAAGATAAAAATAAAAGAAAAACTCACACATTAAAATAAAAAAAGAAAGCAAATTATAAATGATCTAAAACTATAAATCTAGTAATAAATTAAAAAATTTGCTTTTTCTTAATAATTGATGAAAATACAAAAATATTGATAAAAATTGGAAGAAAAAGAGCTATTCAAAAAAATTAATGAATCAGATTGTATAGAACTATCACGAGTAAAATTTATCAATGATAATTAAAAAATTCAACAAAAAGAAGGAAAAAGTACATCTATTATTGAAAGAGGTAGAGAGAATGGCAATAATTCAATTTATATTTTAATGGTGTACATTAATTTATGAATTAGACGCTAAAATTTTTATCCCAATAATTTTAAAAGTTGATATCACATTAATTTAATATATTTAAAATTTTTATTTTAATAATCAAACTTGATTTAATAAAAAAATAAGTAATTTTTTAAATTATTTGAATTAATTATTAATTAACATAATTTTTTTACATGCATCCAAAGTGTGCACATATACACTTAGACAAATGTATTCTTAGTGAAAATTATAGTATCATTTATTTTATTATATTATAATATTATAATTTACTATAAAAATTATTATTCACAGATAGTAACTAACAAAATTAAAAAAAATAGTTGCATTTAATGAGAAAATTGAGACGGAATTATTAATTATACCTAGCATACATTAATCTAGCACAAATGGGTCCATCGACGCACTCAAAGTTGAATAGGGTCGCTCTATAAAAACCTTGGCCACCCATACTCCTCCCCTCAGGCCTCACTCAGTGTACCACCTCCTCACTCTTCCTCTTCTCTCCTCTTCCTCCACCTCCACCTCCACCTCCACCTCCATATTACACTTGAACAGTAAGTGCTACTACAGTTTCTTAACCATTAGCTTACATGAGCAACGCAGACTATGTCTACCCGTCCACTAACGTGGAGTGTGCGCATAGAGTGGCGATTCCACCGCCGCAGCCGTTCGTGAAGTCGCTGAAATACAACCTGAAAGAGACTTTCTTTCCCGATGACCCACTGAGGAAGTTTAAGAACAAGCCTCCATCTCGAAGATTCATATTAGGCCTCCAATATTTCTTGCCAATCCTTGAATGGGGTCCTCGTTATACTCTTGACTTCTTGAAAGCTGATCTTATTGCTGGAATCACTATTGCTAGCCTTGCTATCCCTCAAGGAATAAGTTATGCCAAGCTAGCTAACTTGCCTCCAATTATTGGCTTATGTAAGTTGGAACTAAAAACTTAGAACTCAACTAGCCATATAGTTTTTTTTTTTAAAAAAAAAAAAGAAAAAATTAAGTTCTGACGTAGTCTTGAGATGGAATTTAGTATTATTATGTTGGCTAATGGATATGTTTTGTAAACTGCATAGATTCAAGCTTTGTTCCGCCATTGGTTTATGCAATGATGGGAAGTTCTAGAGATTTGGCAGTAGGGACAGTGGCAGTTGCATCTCTGCTGATAGGTTCTATGTTAGGGAATGTGGTTAACGCCAACGAGAACCCCAAGCTTTATCTTCATCTTGCTTTCACTGCAACATTCTTTGCTGGAGTTTTCCAAGCTTCTCTGGGCTTGTTAAGGTATAATCAATCAATTGAGTAGAAACTATTATGATCACTTAATACTTTAATAAGAAAATGACCGCAAGGTGACAAAACGTCAAGCATTCAACTAATCTGTATTGTGAGTTTAAACTCCAGTCAAATCCAATTAATAAAACAAGAAAAAAAGTTTCTCTCTGATAGAATTCTGGATCTCTGTCACACAAAATAATAATTCGACTTAATGATAAGACACGAGAAGGGTATTTTTGTCGATATGTATAAACATGTTTATAATAATAATAAATTGGTATGTTGTTTTTGAAGTGCAGGCTAGGATTTATCGTGGACTTTCTGTCACATGCAACGATAGTAGGTTTCATGGCAGGAGCAGCAACAGTAGTGTGTCTGCAACAGCTAAAAGGGATATTAGGTCTTGATCATTTCACCCATGCCACGGATCTTGTCTCCGTTATGCGTTCTGTCTTTACTCAGACTGCCCAGGTCCGTTTTCTAATTCTACTAATTAATTAACTGTTCCATCCCCTTATTAATCATTTCTAATTAAAGCATTTAATATCTCCATAAGTTATTAATTTTGGGCTTCCTTTATATTATTGTTATCCTTATGCTATTTTTGTATGACAATAATAAATATATGTGAATAAACATCTGGTCACCATAGCATATATTATTATTATTGTCTCAACTACCGGCTTCCTTTTAATTATATATCTTTTGTTGTTCAGGAGATTATTTTCGCATGTTATGTATATCAATCTAATCAACGATAACCTAATTGCTTATTACTACTGCAGTGGAGATGGGAAAGTGCTGTTCTTGGTTGTTGCTTCCTTTTCTTCCTCCTCACTACCAGATACTTTGTAAGTAAAATATTGATCCCTTGATTTCAAACTTGAATAACCGTCCAGAAAGTGTTGAATATAAATTACGATATATGTAATGTTAAAGTATATAATAAATGAATTAATTATGGGAATGACCAGTTTCCACCCCCTAATTAACGTTTTAGTTGGATTAGGAATGACTATTCAGTATGCGGGTTGTTGCAATCACATACTTTTCTCACTTTTATACGTTCCTAATGATATCTCGTCATGGATCCAAAGTCTTCATTTTCACTTTCACCGACTCCATACGCCAGTTCTTGATAAAGTTCTATATTAGATATTAGTTATTAGATTAGAGATTCAAACATGGTTAATTGGCTATGCTAAATAACTAATTAATTACACGCTTGATGCCCTCAATTCAACGCGTCCAATTACTTGATTAGGAGCTAAGAATTAAAAAATAACAAGTATGATGACTTCATAGAAGAATTTCTTCGCTCATCTTTTTCGATACCAATAGTCTAAATAAGCTCATCTTTCTTGTATAATGATGCTATGATAATAATAATAATAATAAAGATTTTGACTATTTGCAGAGCAAGAGAAGACCAAAATTCTTCTGGATATCCGCAATGGCACCATTGACGTCAGTTGTTTTGGGAAGTCTTCTTGTTTATCTCACCCACGCTGAAAGACATGGAGTTCAAGTGGTGAGCGTCCCGTAAATATTTTTTCTATCGCCATGGTTATTCTCAGATTAACTTACGTGTATGTTAATAATAAATCCCTCATATACTTTATCTATGAATTTGGAAATTACTTCTTGAATTGCAATCACAAAATTTTACATTTTACTGGTTTGATTCTTAAGATTGAAAAACTTCATAAAATAAAAATTAGTGTAGCTAAAAAAGTGTGGTGTCTCGTTGCTGTCAAAAGGCAACAATGAAAAGCCGTGAGGGAAACAGTCCAATCAGCAATAAATCTTTTTTTCCACAAAGAAGAAGATCAGGCCAAAAGTCCATCTCATATGTGGGGGGCTCTTTAGGTTACTCCTGTTTGTCTGGGCCAATCCAAATAATTGTTCACGGCTCTAACTTGACTGTGGTCCACACAATATTAGCTTTCTGCTCTACCATCTATGGCTCTGAACTCTGCACATGTTTACACAATTTGAGTGGGCCCCTATGATGTCTCATGACCCAACCCCGTTGTCCCCAATCTTTTCATGGGCTGGACGGCCCAGTCTGTCAAGAAAAAAAATTTTCTTTTGGGTTTTGTGTTTTGACGCTATTCTGCTCTGGTGTACGCAGATAGGACAGCTGAAGAAAGGGTTAAACCCACCGTCCTTTGGGGATCTGGTTTTTGTGTCTCCTTATCTGTCCACAGCTATCAAAACAGGTCTCATCACGGGCGTCATAGCACTCGCTGTAAGCACCCCTTCTTTTTTTTTTTTTCAGCATATTAGCATAAACCTTTAAAACTTTTATATATGTATCAAAAAATTAATAATTTCTTAAAACCATACTTATTTTTGAACAAAGTTAATATCAATAATTTTTAATCCTAGTAAGATAGTATCGCATTATCATATTATATAAATGTATGCACGCTTATAATTCCTGTATCGATCATTTTGTAAGCAAGTAACGTGTTTATAGGAAGGAATAGCGGTGGGAAGAAGTTTCGCAATGTTCAAGAATTACCACATTGATGGTAACAAAGAGATGATTGCTATTGGGACAATGAACATTGTAGGCTCTTGCACTTCTTGCTACCTCACCACAGGTAACCCAAAAAATTTAATCTTTTTTCCTTTCCTTGTTGAATGTGTTTCATAACTAAAATCCCACATGACTACCAACTTCATATAACATCAATCGGTGAATTTCCAGGTCCATTTTCTCGGTCAGCGGTGAACTTCAATGCAGGATGCAAGACTGCAGTATCAAACATTGTTATGGCATTGGCTTTAATGGTGACTCTGTTATTCCTCACCCCATTATTCCATTACACACCACTAGTTGTACTTTCCTCCATTATTATCTCTGCCATGCTCGGCCTCATCGATTACGAAGCAGCAATCCATCTGTGGCACGTCGACAAGTTCGACTTCGTTGTGTGCATAAGCGCTTATCTTGGTGTGGTTTTTGGCAGTGTCGAGATGGGTTTGGTCATAGCGGTACTATATCATATACATGAATCATGATTTTATTTTCCCAACCTAGAACTAAACATATATAGGAACCAATTAATTAACGTGGGTGTGAAAAATATGCAGGTGGCAATTTCTGTGCTAAGGGTGCTTTTGTTTGTTGCAAGGCCAAGGACTTTTATTCTTGGAAACATTCCAAATTCGATGATATACAGAAATGTTGAACATTACCCAAATGCATGTACTGTTCCTGGAGTTCTTGTACTTGAGATCGATGCTCCCATTTACTTCGCCAACTCAAGCTACCTGAGAGAAAGGTATATATTATATATCTATATATATTGCTTGGACTGTTAGGGTTTGAACTTTTTCTTATGCGCCGAATTAATGCAATAATCTGTCTATAAACAATGAGCCAAAGATATATGATCAATATTGGTGTAAAACTTTATAATGTATACATAAAATTTCATGCAACAGTGAGCTCACCATAAGTGCTATGTCTTGTGGATAATATTAGGATCTTAAGGTGGATTGATGAAGAGGAAGACAAGTTAAAATCTTCAGGAGAAACCAGCCTGCAGTATGTTATTCTAGACATGGGGGGTAGGTTCAATGGAAATGGAAATACATAATGCTCGTGATTTTCTCCTTGAACATAATTATATTAAATAGAGAGGCAAAGTTCTTGCTTATATATATGCTGCATATGTTCTTTCTTGACAGCTGTTGGTAACATTGACACTAGTGGAATAAGCATGCTTGAGGAAGTCAAGAAAATTACTGATAGAAGGGAGCTCAAAGTACGTATAATTAAATATCTTAATTTCTTCCATATTATAATGTTTTTATTTCCACAAATAACTGTTTTTATATATTTATATTTTCTAATTAATACCAATATCTAACTACAAATACAATGTAGCTTGTACTGGCGAACCCTGGATCAGAAGTGATCAAGAAGCTAAACAAGTCCAAGTGTATTGAGAATATAGGTCAAGAATGGATCTTTTTGACAGTAGGAGAAGCGGTAGGAGCATGCAACTTCATGCTTCACACGTACAAGCCAAACCCTAACAAGGCAGATGAATCTGAGGCATACAACAATGTCTAAGCTATATGTTATATGAACAGTAGAGTCTGATTTTTTATCTTCATATATATATATATATATATATATATATGGTCTGTGCTATCAAATAGCTAGGAATTTAGTATTTGCCTTATCGAATCAACAGAAAATTAATGAAGCAATCTGAGGCATACAACAATGTCTAAGCTATACGTTATATGAACAGTAGAGTCTGATTTTTTATCTTCATATATATATATATATATATATGTGGTCTGTGCTATCAAATAGCTAGGCATTTAGCATTTACATTATCGAATCAACAGAAAATTAATGAAGCACCATAGTTGATTTGGTTCGGATGCTCAGGTAAAGTTGGAGGCTTTTTTTTTTCTTGCCAACAACATTTTATATAAAAGTTGCACGACATGTTCTTAATTATACATATGCAGTTTCAAATGGAAACCTGTTTGGGGCTCTAAAATGAAATCCCTGCGGAGAGTTTTCGCTTCAATTTTGTGGACGTGTTCATGATCAAGCCAATGCACGTGACCTAACGAGAGATTCGATTAATTTTGATCAATTTCTTTTAATTATGTCAATTGGACCATATGTTTCAACATTAATGATAATTTATTAGGGGTGAGTACTTTCTATTCAAATTAGAGATTTATTAATATGTGGAATTAAATCAAAATTTTAGAGATTTTAAAATTTAAGAATCAATAACATTCTAAATTTTTTTATTTGATTTTGTTTGATTCTATATCACATTTAGAACAATTTGATTTAATAATTAAATTTTTTTGAATTAATTTAGTTCACCTCAGTACTAGTTTAAATATTTGATTATTTAAATTTTTAAAAAGAAAATTCTCATATCATTAAAAATTAAACTTTTCACTTTTAATCTTTAAAGATCAAAATAAAACAAAATTTGAAATTTTCACTTTAATCTTTTGAAGACCAAAATAAATAAATAAATAATTTAACAAAAAATAAATTGCATATTAATTATTATATTGAAAAATATTATTAATATTTACTACTAATTTATAAGTAGTAACTAATATGTAATCTAATTATTGGTTATTATAAATAGTAATTATTACTAATACACAGTTTTATATTTAAATTCAACTTTATTTAATAATTTAAGGATCAAAATAAATAAGAAATTGTATAAAAAATAATTAATAATTTACATATTAGTTATTAAATTGAAAAGTTTTTAATATTTTCTACTAATTTATAATTAATAACTAATAAGTCATTAAATTGCTAGTTATTATGAGTAGTTTAAATGGTATTAACTAGTGTATATATATATATATATATAGAGGATTTGATTCAATTATTTGGTTTGAGATAGTTTTATTCAAGACAATTATAATAAGTTATAATTTGATTTTCAGCTCAAATAATATAAAAATTTCAATATTTTTTTGATAAAAAATTGATATAATTTAATTTAAATATTTTATTATTATATAAAAAATTCAGTTTCAATATTTCAATTGTTGGGTCTAATGCAGTAACCTTGTTTCATGCTCAGATCTAAAATTTGATTTGATAGTCATTGACACTGTTGTCGACTAACATCAAATTAGAGCCAATCTAAACAAACCTTTCTTTTGTTACCAACGTTACATATATTTTGAGCAACTGATTTTGTAATAAGTTGGGATAAAATTGGCAAGTTAGTCTGAATATATATTAAAAAGCCATATTATAAAAACTTTTTTTCCCCTTATGTTTTTAATTACTAAGCCATGAAAATACTCAAAAGGTGAATTACAATATAAAAAATATATATTATTTAGCATTATTCTCATTAAAGAAAAATTTTCTAACATAATGTGAAATTTCTTTTTAAGATAAAAAGAAAACTAATTATTAAGTTACGATGTTTAAATTATAATATCCACTTAAATTTTTTTTTTATAAATATACGAGTTATAAATTTTTTGTGATTTTGGTGGGCGTTGTCGATTTTCTTGGTTTATTTAATTAATTTTGTCGCAACATAAAATTTTTATAAATTTTTTCTGTCAAGGATGAGTAACTTAAAAAATGATATTAGTTGTTTCAAACGTTTGGAGCTTGTCCTAATCATACAACCGCTGGCCTGCTTACGGAGGCAGTGCTATATCGCCATCTTCAACACCAGGCCATCACTTCCTCTTTTCCTTGCTTCTACCACTTGCACTATCTTTTTCCTTCACTTTCTCATGCAATAGTCTGCATTACCCATTTGGATTTTTTTCAACATTGCAGATCAAAAACCCATTGACGGATCAGTGGAAAATTTCTCTCCGTGGCGGCATGGCTCCTCCTGAGAAATCAAAGAAAAGCAAATAGGCTTCAAAGAAATTAAAGAAGAAGCACAAAAACAAAAGAAAAAGCGTAAGCGTAACTCCCATCGATCCCACAGCTACTGATTCCGGTTGGTAGGACAGTTTCTGGCACAAGAATTCTTCTTCCTCAGGTCCCTCCTCTTCTCTCTCTCTTTTTAACACCCTCTTTGTTTTTTGTTTTAAAAAAAAAAAATGAAATTGAATTCAGTATTTATTGTGTAGGTCTACTTTTTTTTCCCTATGATTTGTTCTTGGTGGTCTATGAATTTTGACTTCTACATTATACTGTATAAGTGTTTTTTTTTTTTTTCTTTTTATGCTGTTGAGTCTGTAGATAGCCATATAGCGAATTTGCTTTCTTTGTTCAGTTTTATGTTGCTGATTAGTTGAAGGGATTAAGGATTTAAGTGGGTTTAGTATCAAATGTGAAATAATTTGCTGATACTCTCCAAATTTATGCCTTTGTATGTGGTTGTTAAATGAGTGAAGTGGGCAATCGACTTCTGAGAATTAATGAAGTCTGAAAGTTTTCCAAATTTTGATAAGTTTTTGGAATTTTAATTTTGTACTTATGGGATAGTCAGAATTGACATTTTGAAATTCAACCTTATAGATGCGTCGATACCAGCTCATGAGGAATAAGCATTTCAAGCATTTCTTTAGGGTATCAAAGAGGACTTTTGAATATATTTGTTACCTAGCGAGGGAAGATCTTATCTCAAGGCCACCATCAGGGCTCATCAACATTGAGGGGAGGCTTCTTAGTGTTGAGAAACAGGTGGCAATTGCTCTTAGGAGGTTAGCATCTGGCGAGTCTTAAGTGTCAGTTGGGGCTGCCTTTGGAGTTGGTCAGTCTACTATGTCACAAGTAACTTGGAGATTTATCGAAGCATTGGAAGAACGAGCTGAGCACCATCTTAAGTGGCCTGATTCCAGTAGAATGGAGGACATTAAGTCCAAATTTGAAGCATTGTTTGATTTGCAGAATTGTTGTGGAGCCATTGATTCAACACACATCATTATGACCCTTCCAGCTGTTGAAACTTCAGATGATTGGTGTGACCAAGAGAACAATCACAGCATGCTCTTGCAGGGGATTGTCGACCACGAGATGAGGTTTCTTAATATAGTGACTGGTTGGCCTGGGGGCATGCCAGTGTCGAGATTATTGAAATGTTCTGGATTTTACAAACTCTGTGAGAATAGAGAATGTTTGAATGGAAATGTAAGAAATTTATCTGAAGGAGTGGAAATTAGACAATATATTCTTGGTGGAGTTGGCTTTCCGCTTTTTCCATGGCTCATAACTCCTGGTGGAAGTGATGAACTCGCAGACTCAATGTCCACCTTCAACACAATACATGAGGCAGCAAGATTGCTTGCTGTGAAGTCATTCTTGCAGCTCAAGGGAAGCTGGAGAATCCTTAACAAGGTTATGTGGAGACCAGATAAAAGGAAACTACCAAGTATTATCTTGGTGTGTTGTTTATTACACAATATTATAATTGAAAATGGGGACCAGTTACATCCTGATGTTGCTTTGTCTGGCCATCATGACTCTGGCTATGGAGAGCAGCAAACAAGTTGATCCCCTGGGAAGAAAGTTGAGAGAGAATCTAGCAAACTATTTGCAGCATACCAAAGAGAAATCACTTTCCAAGCAGTCAAATTCATTGTCTTCATTCCTGAGATTATTTTTGTTGCTCTGATGTTGAGCACACTTTTTAGGTTTGTCCTAATCTGGTATCATGTAAGGTTCTAAGCATCTGTGGACATCAGCACTGCCGATATTTTGACATCCATCTTGCTGAGGAAGTGTCAAGGACCTATCTCAGTAACTAGTTTTCCATGCTTTTGGAATTTGGAATGCCCTATTTCAATGTCTTCCAAGATTCTGAGCTTCTTACCCTCTCATTGAGGGATCACTATAAGATTTTGACTGGACATCATTGGGATATTACTAGTGGGTTCATCCTATTTTTAGATTCCATTTGATAGATGGATTATTGCTGTTGAAAGTAGTACGAAAAACTGAAGCAAAATAAAATTATTCCATGGGGCATCGGTTGTAGGAATCTGCACCCTCGAGAATTTGCAGTTAAGAACAGCAGGCAGTAGCACTTGGAGGTGAATAAAATGGATACAAAAGGTATAAAAATGCTACTAGTCTTTGTGCCATATGATGTCGATAGGCTTACGTGCTCTTGAAATTTTGCCGGAGAAAGTCGCAAGGGAAACCACCAGCTTTGTCGAACCCCTCTAATTAGTAACATGACTTTCATTTTTAGTCCATTAGTGGAAGAACTGTGCGAAAATGATTGAAACTTAATCATCCTATTTCCTCTGGGTGGTCAATCGAGGTCTTGATTGTGCCTAACCACGAATCTTGACAAGATTGAGATTTAACCATGGCAGCTTAGTTGATCAACTAAGTAAAACAGCCAAATCCGTGACGTAGCAAACAATCTGGAATTCTTGCTTGGTTTTCATCTTCTTATTAATCCCAATAAGATATGCGATTGACTGTACCAGTTGGGGAAAATTAAAATTAAACGAAAATAGCCAATGAGCAATGGCCGATTGTGCAAGAAGTTCGAGCATCAGTTTTGCAACTTGTCAAATTTCTGATAAATTTCATTAAAGAAAGGAAAAAAGACTGCTGACCAAACCTCACTTTTTTCCATGTTTCTCAACATGTTGTGCTTCATAAATATGTGATTTTCAAATGACATAGTTTCTTATGCCCTAATGCCTGTGGATTTGGAAACAAAGCCCCGGGAAGATGCTCTATTGAAAAAGCTTCTTTTTATGAGATGTTGCCTGACATGTACAACAGGATCTCTAAATTAAAGAAGGCCGGATCCTCTCTTAAGCAAACGAAGTATAATATTTTTGTCTATGGAAGAACTCTGGGAAGAAAATTTATGCACAAAGCAAGTACATTTCTTAATTTAACTCTCAACTACATCAAATTATACGCTGATGAAATGTGACTTGTCTCAATCCCCCTTCGTTGGAGGTTGCACACATGCACAGAAACTCCCATTCTTTCTTTTCTGGCCAGTTCTTGTCCCGCCATACAGATAATCTCGCAGCAGAACTCTCGTTTTTCTTTCTATGATCTTGGTTTTTCCTTTGATTTTGTTTTCATCGAGTTTCAGCAAAAGAAACTGCAATTTCTGCACCTCCAACTGCAACCGTCCAATTTTTTCAGATCCTCTTTTTGCTTGTTCTGAAAGTTTTCTCCTCCTGGCACTTCCAGTCTCATCTGATGCTAATGCGGAGTTTTCATCGAGAGGCAATGATTCATCTTCAATGCTCTTCATTAATTTGCGATTCACATCAAACAACTTCATGATGGCCTCCTCAGATTCTTCCAATTGCTCCTTCACACTATCATATTCTATACCTAATCCCTTTTTATTCTTCTCTGTAATATCCACCTTCCTCTTCAAGTCTTGCACAGTTATTTGAAGATTAGTTAATTTTTGCGCATCAGAATCAAGTCTTTCTAGAATTTTCCTCTCATTCACTTCTTTACGAGATCCAGATAGTCTCTTTGAGTTCTCTAATTTATCCACGCTGACATCCTTCTCAATCATTGATTCCGTAGAAGGATGCTGCTTGTTGCGCTTGTTCTCAGTTGGTGCAGCAGTTGCCTTCCGAGCCTTTCCTACAGTCAGGTCGATGCTGGCATCCTGATCAGTCGTTTCCCATATTTCAAGCATCTTATCATCAGTTTCTATAGTTTCCCTTCTGCTGATCCCATATGATGAACACTCAGATATCTGATCAAGCATTATGTCTTTCGTCATCACTTCAATCCCTTCTTCAGAGGTTTTGTGTGTTCGTTTCTCAAGCCTGAGATTATTATCAGACTCAGAGCCCAATTCCCTGTTCTGTTGATTATGGTGCTTGCCTGCTTCAACAGCTTCTTGATGTAAGCTGCTTCTGGATTCCAACTCTTCAATCTGTCTGAGTGCAGCCTCAAGTTTCGAATTAGCACTAGAGTTATCAAGAATTGCAAGTCTCTCCCTTTCCGTAACTGCCTCTTCAATAGCTATGAGCCTCATTCCCAAATCCTGCAAGTCCCAAAGTCCACCTGGTCCTGTAGCACTTTGTTCTTCACTGATTTGTTGACAGCTTTCAGCATGCGCCACCAATGTGGCACCCTGCAACAAGTGGAATATTAAGGCATGAATTGTAGATGATATCCAGAGCAAAATGCAACAAAATCTAATGGAAGAAATGTCAACTGGGAATTTAACCACTCAAGTGCAGCCAATGTAATTCCAGTCAAATACCATTACAATATGAGGACCAGATTAATGAAAGATGAGGTTCATGTATGGCAACGTGCTAAAAATTTTTGGTCAAACATATAACAGAGAGTCCTTTGTTTAAGTTAGACAAAAGAGGGGCAGAGGAAGAAATTACAGATGAAAAAGTAAAGGTGCAAAACCAAAACTAAATTGGAATTGCAGGTTAGAATGACATTTAATAGCTGTAGAGGCAACAACGGAAAATCTTTGAGAACACTTGATACTGCAAATTCTGCAACCTCCATAATAAGGAAATTTTGGAGTTTGCATCAGTTCGTTCAGGTTTCAGACTAACTAAACTTTCAATAGTGAACACAGAATCTGATAAAAGATGGAATTACCTTTGGTTTCTTTTTGTCAACTTCATCAAATGCGTCATGTGAAATAGTACAAGTCTCCAATGATGTTATAGAATCCCTCAAAGAAATCAAAGCTGGAACATATGAAGTCATCTGCAATTTAAGTTCTTCATTTTCACGTTCCAGGGTGCTAGCTCTTTTTTTCAGGTCGTCAATCTCCATAATATTTGAACAATTTCTGTCCTCAAGGTTCTCACATGCTTCAGTGAGCTCATGAACCTTTCCTTCAAACAGCACTTGTTGGACAGTAGATAACTGTAGTTCACCATAAAGTACAGCAGCCTCAGACTCCCATTGTTCAACCTCATTTCTTCCTTCTTGCACTTCATGATTCAAACTTTGCTCTCTGCTCTTAGTTTCTAGAAGTTCTCCATTTAATTTCTCCAGTTTAGTCTCCAATCCCTGATTAGCTTCACGAATGCAATCCGCTTCCTTACTTTTTTTATCATAATCCTCAGAGAGTTTGATGATCTGCTTTTCTTGATCTGCTAGTAACAACTTAACCTCATCATACTTGCACTTCAGATCCTCCAACATTTTATGCAACTCTCTTTTCTCATCCTGTATTTCGCTAAGCTCCAACAACCACCCCTCCATTATCTTCACCTTTTCAGTGAGCTCATGAACCTTTCCTTCAAACAGCACTTGTTGGACAGTAGATAACTGTAGTTCACCATAAAGTACAGCAGCCTCAGACTCCCATTGTTCGACCTCATTTCTTCCTTCTTGCACTTCATGATTCAAACTTTGCTCTCTGCTCTTAGTTTCTAGAAGTTCTCCATTTAATTTCTCCAGTTTAGTCTCCAGTCCCCAATTAGCTTCTCGAATGCAATCCGCTTCCTTACTTTTTTTATCATAATCCTCAGAGAGTTTGATGATCTGCTTTTCTTGATCTGCTCGTAACAACTCAACGTCGTCATACTTGCACTTCAGATCCTCCACCATTTTATACAACTCACTTTTCTCATCCTGTATTTCGCTAAGCTCCAACAACGTCCCCTCCATTATCTTCACCTTTTCAGTGAGCTCATGAACCTTTCCTTCAAACAGCACTTGTTGGACAGTGGATAACTGTAGCTCCCCATAAAGTACAGCAGCCTCAGACTCCCATTGTTCAACCTCATTTCTTCCTTCTTGCACTTCATGATTCAAACTTTGCTCTCTGCTCTTAGTTTCTAGAAGTTCTCCATTTAAGTTCTCCAGTTTAGTCTCCAATCCCTGATTAGCTTCACGAATGCAATCCGCTTCCTTACTTTTTCTATCATAATCCCCAGAGAGTTTGATGATCTGCTTTTCTTGATCTGCTCGTAACAACTCAACCTCGTCATACTTGCACTTCAGATCCTCCACCATTTTATGCAACTCTCTTTTCTCATCCTGTATTTCGCTAAGCTCCAACAACCTCCCCTCCATTATCTTCACCTTTTCAGTGAGCTCATGAACCTTTCCTTCAAACAGCACTTGTTGGATAGCAGATATCTGTAGTTCACCAAAAAGTACAGCAGCCTCAGACTCCCATTGTTCAATCTCATTTCTTCCTTCTTGCACTTCATGACTCAAACTTTCCACCCTCTTCTTAATTTCTAAAAGTTTTCCATTTAATTTCTCCATTTTAGTCTCCAATCCCTGATTAGCTTCACGGATGCAATCCACTTCCTTACTTTGTTGACCATAATCCCCAGAGAGTTTGACGATCTGCTTTTCCTGATCTGCTCGTATCAACTCAACCTCATAATACTTGCACTTCAGATCCTCCACCATTTTATGCAACTCTCTTTTCTCATCCTGTATTTCACTAAGCTCCAACAACCTTCCCTCCATTATCTGTACCTTTTCATTGAGGCCATTGTTGACATCATGAAGTTTATCCAGATTTTCACTGAGATCTTTTATGTCAAAAAATTTTTCAGACATAATATTTTTGAAAACTACAGAGAGGTTACTTAGAGACACCATTTCAGCAAACATGGCACAATTCTCATTTTCTAAATTACATTTCTCCTCTCCCAAGTCTGAGATTGAATTTATTAAAGATTTTTGCTCATCAATCATCTTGCAATTCTCTTCCTTCAAACTCTGGTAATCCCCTTGCAACCCTAACAGCTGTCCCTGCAGATTCTGTAGCTCAATCTTCAAGACTTGCTCTTTGTGTTCTCCCTCAATCATCTTCAGCCTCAATGTTTCATTCACCTCTGCAAGTTTTTGGCTCTTGCCATGCAAATCCAAGAACTGCTGAGACTGACTTGCCAACTCCTGATCAAGAGTGTTTTTAGTTGTCACAAGATTTGCCACCTCTTGCTGCAGTTGGCCAATCAGAGTAACAAGAACTGAATTCTCAACAACTAACTGCTGATTTTCATCTTGCATCTCAAACAGAAATTTCTGTGTTTCCTGAAGCTTTTTGAGAGCATGGTTCAGAAACATTTGGTCTTGCTCAGCCCTGTCTTCACTCCACAGATTTGCATCAAGTTCAAGAGTCTTCATTACTGTAAAAAGCCCCACCCTTAGCACTCTAATTTGGTCGTATAAAGATTTCACCTCCACTTGTTGCTCAAGATTTTCTTTCTCCAGTTCAGAAATTAGTTTCTCTGACAGTTTAGACGCCTCCAGGAGTTTTTGACACTCAAGAAGAAGGGAAAAATTATTTTCTTCAAGATCTTGCAAACATTTCTGCAAGATGAAAATCTCAGTATCTGCACAAAAGGCTTTGTCCAGTTCTTCTTTGTATTCTCTCTTTATGCACTGGCCTTCTTCTTGTAGTTGATGGATCTGTGTTGCCATACCAGCCAATTGAGTCTTGCTCAACTGGGAAAGAGAAGCATGCTCTTGCTTTTGAGCATCTAAGCAAACACGTAAATCTTCTACTTCACGGAGTGTGGATTCTCTCTCCTTCTCCAGACTTGAGTATTTCTCTTCTAACTCTGCATAATTTTTCTCCAGATCTTCCAATCTTTTCTGAGTGATGTCCAACTGAGAAGTTAAATTTCCTTTGACAGTGGTTAGTTCGGACTTCTCATTCTCAAGCAACATAAATACATCTTGTAAGCTCTTTGATTTTACCTTCAACCCTTCAACTTCAGCATTTGCATCACACAGAGAATTCTCCAGAAAATTATTCTTCTCTGTGAGTTTCTCCAAATTATCAGTCGCAATCTGTAACTGAGAGACTAATATGGCCTTCTCAGAAACAAGAGTTGAATTCTCTCCCAGGAGAGACTGACAGGATTCTTCTAATGTTTTTACCCTGTCTCTCACACCTTCTAGTTCAACATTCAAATCTGACAAGGAATTCTCCAAAAGAGCATTTTTCTCTATAAGTTTCTCCATGATCTCCAACTTCTCCAAAAGAGCTACTTTTTCACTTCTTTCTGTTTCATAAACCTCTTTCAGTTTCGTATTCTCATCCTTCAAACCTTTCACAGATGACCCAAGGTGCTCTAGACTGAAGCCAGCTGATTCCACCTGCTCCATTATAGCCTGGTGTTTCTCGTTAAGGTCATATGATTCCTCCTTCAGACAGTATATTTCTTGCTGAAGAGCATTTCTTTGGTCCAGACGAAGTTCAACCTCTGCTTCAAGTTTCATTATTGTGTCCCTTAAGCTTGAAATCTCATCCTGCAAATTTTGTATTGTCAAAGCTGAAGATAAGTTGACTTCACTCAGGCTTTTGTTCTCCACCTTGACCTGCTCAACTTCATTCTGTAAACTTTGATTACGAGCTTCTATGTCCTGTAAAATTTGAGCCCTACCCTGTAGCTCTGCGGCCATAGATCTCAGTTCTTCCTGAGATTGAGAGTGCAAATGCTGCAAAGTTTGAAAAGCAGTTTCAGCTTCCATGAATCGCAAGCGCTCTTCTTGTACACAAGTCCAAAGCCTTCCCAACTCTTTCTGCTTCTCTGTAAGTTCTTCACTTTGAGCAATCATTTTCTGTGTTAGAGACTCCAACTCAGAGTGCCTAGTCTGATTCAATTTCTCCAACATAAGACACCTTTCTTCAGCATCCTTCAACTTCACAATCCCATCATCTTTCTCAATGTTAAGCCTTTGGGCTTCCTCCTGGGCATAAGCAAGTTTACACTCCAAACTAGAAATAGAATCCAAGCACTGCTGGCACTGAGCAGCAACAGCTTCCTTCTCCTCAGTCAGCTTGGTCACAAATTGCTTCAAGGTTTCAACTTCACCTTCAGCTTTACTGGCGCGCTCATTAAACCTCAAGGCAGCTTCTTCAGCATGCAATAATTTATCCTCCAGATCAGATATCTTCTCCAAACATTGTTTGTACCGTAGAAGAGAATCTTCTTTCTCAGCTTCTAATTTAGCCACTTCTTGTTTAAGTGATTGAACTTCAGTTTCAGCTTTGATAGCACGTTCATTCAGTTCTCCTGCATTCTTTTGCACATGAGAGATATTGTTCTCCAGATTTGTTATTTTTTCCAAACACTGCTGGTATTGAAGAAAACTAGCATCCTTTTCAGCCTCTAGTTTAACGAGGGCTTCCTTCAAAGTTTGAACTTCAACTTCAGCTTTGCTAGCCCGTTCATTAAGCCTCCTAGAATCATCTTTTGCACGAGAGACTTCTAACTCAAGATTAGACAATCTTTCCAAACTCTGTTGGTACTGGAGTAATCCAGCTTCCTTTTCGGCTTCTAATTTAGCAAGAGTGTTCTTCAAGATTAAAATTTCCAGTTCAGCTTTACTCACTCGTTCAGACTCAGATGAAACTTGAGCCTTAATATCATTTTTACCAGTGTCATGCACACCTTGCTCTTTATCTTCAGTATCATGAAAATTAAGGCCTTTTCTTGCCCTTCCTTCTGCAACCTTCACATGGCTCACACCTTCTGCGGTACCAAACAAATCGTTGAGCTGTTTCAGACCCTTTCTGCCAGGAACAGAATCAGATTCTTCAGTAAAAGCTCCATTCCTCTTGACAGCATGAGAATGGGGTTGTGAGATCCCCAATGCATCCTTTTGCAGCTCATCAGGATCAACAAATGCACGTATTGGTGGCATGTCAGGTGTACGAGGCTCATCAGACCCTGCAGGTGAATCATCAGCCAACATGAAAGGGACCTGGTTGGGAAATGCTTCCACCATTGTTCGTTGTGCCTGACGGATCACTCCAGTTGCATGATCATATCTTTCAGCCAAGGCACGATATGCCCTGTAAAATTCTTCCACCAATTTCATAAGCTCTGGGCGTTTCTTATAATACATCTCCGCCCTCCTTGCAAAGGAATCTGCATCTTCTTCAATGAGCTTGATCATCTGTTTGACTTTGACATCCATATCTATTCATGCAGAATAACATTGTTAAACGAAAAGGGAGGATTTGAGCATCAGTGCCACAATAAGTAAAGAAAAGTGTAATGATGTAGTTTATTGTTTCTTGTGGCTTTGCCACCCCTTGTTCTACAAGGGTTAAAAAGAAAAAGCAAAGCAAAGAAAACTCCAGAATAAAAAATCGTTAAAAAAAATGAAGATATACCATTAAATATTGTCAATACAGTATTTTAAAGATACACCATAAATTATAAGAATTATTAGTTACAGACAATAGGTCAGCTGATTTAATCTGTTCTTAAAAAGTAATGCAACTTATTAACCCCAAACTATTCAATTAAATTAAAGGACGAACTGGCTGGACAATTATGGATGTGGTTTCAAAGAAAAAATGAGTTAACAGACCGACTTAGGTTATAAATTGCAACAAACCCTAACTCATAAACACTAGAGAGAAATAATGCAGAGGAAATGCAGAATAAGATGCAAAACTTCTTAGGAGTCTGGGACAGCTATAGGAATAGAGTTATTAACTAAATCTCTTTCTTATAAGCTCATGAACATATTTGGGACCAAAAAAAAAAACAGTGTGCCATCCCATGGATGATTATTCTCTCGGCCACTTGCCTAAATACAGGGAGACTAAAGGGAAAAGCGAGGGGAGGAATCCCAAACCAACAAGGAACATTTTGCTCACACTAAATGAAATTTTAACAAATGACCCATCAGATATAATTGATAAATTGATAAGGGAAAGGGCAAAACAAACAAAAGCACAAAAAAAGAATTTGGATACCACAAAAATACATCAGGTTAGGGTTACTCCTTCAAATCCTTAAGTTTTACTGCCCAATGTGTGGTCAAGTCCATCCATTTATTCATGCAAATAAACTAAAATATATACTAGCCAAAAAAAAGAGAGAAAATTATATATATTTAGACATATCATGAGAAATAAAATGCAAACTATATAGCTTCTAGTAAAAAATGCATAATGTATTTCCATTTATGGTAATCTTAAGGTTGGTCTCACATAAGCTTTTTAAACTGTTCTAACTGGTTCCTTCCACCAGTTCAGAGTTCTTTAATTTTGTTTCTTTTTAGGCCAGTTAGCAGATGCTTTAAATATCATTTCCAGATGTGGAAGATGTGCTGCAAAATGTAGCATATAGCACTAATCTCTATCAACATCAATTCATGGTTTCACACATTCTAAACCATCACTCTTCATTTACCAACAGTAAGAAAACTCCCCCCCCCAACCCCCCCCTGGTTCTCTCTCAACAAACACCTTTTTCAGATGAAGAACCTATGATAACTGACACAAAATGTTAGTGCCGTTGGTTATTAACCTTTCCAACGGTCAGACAATTAATGGCCTTTTTGTGCACCAAAAAAAGGAAGAATAATAAAATTGCAGAATTAGAATAACAGCATCCATGACACCAATTTGGGTTTAATAGTCCCTCTTCCTTAGGATGAACAAGCACGAATGGTGAACATTAAAAAACGACATCTTGCCATTTTACTCACAGCCTAATCATTCTTATGCAGCAACACGCATAAACATGGGCATCAAACATGTAACCCACTGATATAATGAATAACAATAGACTAAGGGGAATGACCAATTTCTATCATTACCATCATAACCCAAATCATTATTTAAATATTATCAAAATCAAATAATAATGGCAAGAGAAAATCACAAATTCACAAGCACGACAGAGATCCTGTATTGCCATAAAATTGCCTCAAGTCAAGACCCCACTCAAAAAACTACAGCTAAATACTATTTAAATTCAACTGTTACAATGCCACACTACAGACTAATGTTGAAAGATATAAATGAGGTAAAAAAAAAAATTAAAAAGAGCAAATAAAATGATACCTGTAAGATTCTCCTGAAGCCATTTAGAGTTTTTGGGGCTTATGTGACTGTCCCACCACCAGGAATACTTTCGTTTAGAATCTACGTTCGACAAGGCCGCCATAGCTCTATCTAATAACACTAGATCTTTCTAATTCTGATCAGAGAAAACTAATATGCTTGAAACAATAACTGATGATCCAGCTAAGAAGCCAATCAATTAAAACTTTGATGGCCGCGGCAAAGCTTTTTATGTCCCAATCGTTGCACCTATTAAACAACATCAATAATTAAAAAAAATGACATAAATCAGTTTCAGAATGAACCATAAGAACTAATTAGATGAGATCAGATCCTTCTGACGTTAAACCAAACTGTATTAAAAAAAAAAAATTAACCAACAAAAAAAGAAAATTACGGCTAAGTACCTGAAGAGTATAATTGATGTAGAGTAGAGTAGCCACAGTGAGTATCTTCAAAACTTGTGGAGAAAAAGAAAAGAAGTCTGATCAAAGAACAGCAGAAACAGATACGGAAAGAGTTAGAGCAGTGATACACGCGATTTAAAGGATCCAAAATTCAGAATTTGATCAGTGAATTATTAGCAAGTGTAGGATCCTACAGCGCCAGATGACGTAAATAACTACTAGTCAAGCGTCATAAAGGAGGAAAATAATAGAGAAAATGAACATGATCAAATGCCAAACAATCAAAGCTAACTGAGACTTCAAAGATCAACAACTGTAAGGAGCCAAATGAAAAAAAAAAAAAAAAAAAAGGAACTCACCACAGCTATATTAGAAGAAGAGCAAATAGGCCTGCATGATGCTTGTGTAGTCTAACCCATGTCTGTTTGTTAGATCTGTGTATCTACAATTGGTTCCATATATCTTTTTGGTGTTAGCTTGGCTTTTATGCTGCTTGCTTGCTTGGTACTTGTCAGAAATAAAAGATAGCCAATTTGGTTCTCTCAGCGTCGGACAAACGAAAAACCTTTATTGCCCCCAAATCAAAAAATTATAATGATAATTACCAAACTAATATATTGGCGATGAAATGCCCCTTTTATAATTGAAAAAATAAATATAAAATATTGAAACTCTATAATCTAAAATCTTCATTTTCAATACTTAAAAAATAACATCATAAAAACAAAAATTAGATATTTAAGTAAAACACACAGAAATGAGTAAGTTGTTCTTCTCTTTTTTTTTTTTTGAGATATTAAAAAATATTTTTTCTTAAATTTTATAATTTTAAGGGTCATTTAATTTGATATTTATTATAATTATTTGAATTTGAGATTAAAATTTAAAATTAAATTTATTATTTAAAAGATAAAATAAGTTATTAAAATCTTTAAAAATTATAAAAGTGATTTTTCTAACTCATTTTACTATTTTTATTTTTAAAAAAATAGAAAAAAATTTTAATTCATCTCTAATAATGTGTGTGGTATAAATAAATTTTATAAATTTTTATAAAATTTATTTACAAATTCATATTTAGTGTATTAACTGATTTCATTAAATCATTGAAATTATTTGTAACTAAATTAAATAAATTCTATTATTATTTTACAGTATATCAAATATAAAATTCATTTATAAAATGAATCTTATAATAAATTTATTTATAAATAATATGAATTTTAAATTAAAATTGAACTAAACACAATAATAATATAAGTGACGTTTTGGGGGAGATTTTGTTACCAATGTTAACCATTGGCCTCTAGATACATTTTTTTTATTCTTATTTACTGTCTAGTCCGAAAATAATCTCTTGCGAAGTCGTGACATAGTAATTTGTTAGGGAGCAAAAAAAAGGAAATTTAAGAGAAGAAATAATAGTTGGTGTGACCCGAAGTATTTGGTACCGTACTGTGCCATGTGTATGTGTATTTACTACATTGGCTAGCTGCAGTACGCTGTACACGTGAGAACAAAAAACACAAGGATTTCGTGTTTCGTGTTTCATCCTATTTTCCTTCGTTATGTGTTTCTCATCACAAAATCGTGTTTTTTTTTTTTTTTTTTCACGTTGAGTGATATTTGAATTTAGATTTTTTATTTTTAATAAATTTATTTTTAAGGTAACTAATGCAACAATCAACGTAAGATATCTTTTAGATAATTTTAAAGACATATCTATAAATGTGTAATCAAAATAGAGTCGAATAATTATTTTTATTGACTCTATTTTTATAAATAAAGTTTGATTGAGTTTAAATTTAAAAATTTAGAAAAATAATTAAAAATATAAAAAATTAGTAAATCTTTGCCCAAACTACACAAATTAATCAAATTTAAATTATAAATTTATAAAACATAACCATATATAAATTATTTTAAAAAGTATAAAAATAAAGATAAAAAATGAAACAAATTTACTGACAATTAAGAATATAGTAGATAGTGGCTTAAACAGAAATATAAAAGAAAAAATTACAAGAGAGAAAAAAAAAAAAAAAAAAAAAAGAGAAGAGAAAAGTCTTCAACTTACTTGATGCAAACTTCAAAAATTGAATCCAAAATAAAAAAAGAACAAATTTTCTTAATTATTTGAACTAGTCATTGGACTTTAAATCTAAATCTTATTAAAAGAAAAGTATAAACTATGTCAGTATATAAAAATAATTATGTTTTTTTATTTTATAATTAATTAGTGAAATTAAATTTTTATTTTTATGTGAACTAATTTGAAAAAATCTTAAATTTATGATCTATTTAGCTTAATGATGAGTACTTAGTTAAGAGTAACCCAATAAATATAAAACATTTAATAAATTTAACAATTAAAATTGTGTTAAAATTATGAAATGATAAAAAAAAATTGTTTTTATATTTTGTTTTTATATGAATTATAAATTAGTATAATAGTAACAATAATAAATATGAAATTAATATTAACGAAATAAACTTAAATGCCAACTTTGTATTTAAAATATTGAAAATTTTAATTTTTAGTATTTAATTATGTTTTTAATGTTAAATACTAATTTTTAAATTAAAATATTAAATGTCAATATTTATCTAACATTTTTTTATATTTAAATGTTTCATCACGAAATGTTGGTCAGCAAAAATTCATAGACACTTACTTTATATCTTATCATACTGTATGCCTTTTTTTTAGAAGGCATACTATTCCCTTTTCAAAATTAAATATTTTAATTATTCCTCAATCTTTGTATCATAACCATACTTCATTTAACTCTCTAACCTGAAATTTAATAAAAGCTTTAAGCTTTTTTTTTTTTTTTCCTTATATGTCATAATCAAGAAATTTATCTTCAACTACTTACCATTGTGTATTTTGAATTTTCAAAAAATATTACAGATATTACTAATTGCAGCACATGTTTTTACTAATAGAAATAAAGAAGCAGCTGCTACATTCATTTAGAAGCAACCAAGTTGGTTACAGTCAAATGGCCAAACAAAGAGCTAGATTATTAATATTTTTTTGCAAGAATATAATTAATTTATAGTTAGTCTAATAGGCTATTAGCATGTGTTTCAAATAGCTTACTCCTTATTTGCACTTTATATGTGAACCTTTTCTTTTTTTATGACTGAATAATAAGAAAAGTTTTCTCTTATTTTGATACATTTACAAGTTTAATATAATATCAGAGCTATAGCTCATTTTCTCTTTTGTTTTCTCCTCCTGAAATTTTTTTTTCATTTTTTCAAGAATCAAATATAACTTTCAATGGTGGCAATCAGTAGACAACCCAAAAAAACTCCTTCAAGTCCTTATTATTTTCATGCGAATAAAAATCTCTCGTATCTCCTATATAAACGATATTAGTTATCATTTTTGGTTCAGATCTATGAAAATGGTATTATTTTCAAAGAATATGCTTCAATTTGTAGATGGTACTATATTTATTCCTCTCATCATATATCCCACATATTCTATTGGGCAAAAGATATAATATCATGAAACTTTCATGGTTGATTTACTCTGTATCTCCTTCCATTGCTTAAAGTGTGATTTTATTGGACAACGTGGTTTATGTGAAATTAATGATGATGCTTTTTGTATATCAAATCTTCAACAAAAAATGTATGGTCAGTTATCATCTTTATAATTATGAGATTTTTAAATTTAAATATTAACTAAATTTAAAACGATTTAGTAAAATTATTAGTTTAACATGTGATATATTATTTAAAGAGTTAATCGTAATTATCAATTTGTTACTATTTCCAATCTTAGCTAAAAAAAATTAAAATATCACGATAAACATATTTATGTCTTTTTTTTTTAATTTCGTCTTTCCAATATGATGTATATTATTTTATCCATCAAAATTATTTTTAAAGAATTGCTTACTTGTATAAACTTAAAAAATTAATATTATGATAACAAATCAAATAACTGTAAGTGATGTATATTTATAGTATCATTACGTAAAATACTAAATTTTATGTGTAATTTTTAATCACATAAGACAATTTTATCAAAATAAAAATTATTAAAATGATAAATAATTACACACTAATAAAATTATCATATAAGTATTTAAAATTAAATTAATTTGATATTATAGTATAATATTATAGTGTCCACAATTAGTTAAACTAAAATTATTAAATTAAAAGCACTATATTACTAAACAATTAGTTAAACTAAAATTATTAAATTAAAAGCACTATATTACTAACCTTGTGTTTGATTGAAATTTATTAAAGAATTTATCTTACTTGTTAATGAATTCTATCATAAATATTATTTTTAGAATAAATTTAATATTTAATTTGGTTAGAAAATACTCTTTATTACTTATTTAGTCCATATCTATTGTGTATGTGATAGGTTGTCAGTCTTCCATAATTTTATCATTTGCCACTGCCTTGTTTGTTTTTCAGGAATTTCTATTATAAATCATTAGACCCAGAAAAGTGGATAACCTTTTCATTTATTCGATTAAACAGTAATGAAGTTCAAACAGCAAGAATGAAGAATACTAACATTGTACAGTTGGTCTCTGATAGCATCAAGCCTAATTTCAGGTTTATATCAAGGTGGTGAACAATGGAGGGGAGATCAGAGGTATTGTGGTGTTATAAAATATATTGATTTATAAATATGAAATTTATTTGAAAATTCTAATTGTTTTGTTGAATTTAGTTTAATTATGTCAAATCCTACAATTTTAATTAAGTAGAATTCTAATGAATTTTCATTTAAACTAAACACATTGGAAATTCTTGATATTGGTTACGTAAATTTAAAAATGAAATTCATTTGTATCATTGCTATTGGTCACATGTTCAATTAGGAGTGCAATTAGAG